>JAATLQ010037042.1:0-46640 GCA_013421005.1 Heliconius erato x Heliconius himera | reverse complement strand
AGGATCAGGGTGATCCTCCTGCAAGCCATCGAGGCTGCAGGTGCCCTAGGAGAAACCCCAGGGCACCCTGAAGGCGACGGTGGCCCGCGTTAGGCGGGCCTTCCACTGAGGCGTCGTAGTAGTATGCGTGAGCGATCCTGCGGCGTCTCATTTTGGTGGAGAGGGTTTCCGCTGGGTTTTAGTGGGTAGGATCGGTTTCACCGGTGAGTCCCACAGTACCGCTCATCCGTAAGGCATTTGTCTTGCGTGTGGGCGGTCTGCGTAAATGCATTTCCCAGCGATAAAAAAAAAAAAAAAAGTGTCTCGTAGTAAATAATTAATTGTTATAATCAAACTAAAAAAACTTACTTAAGGTGTACCGTACCTGTCTGTTATTTAAAACCTTATATAACTATAACTAGCTTCAATCTTTATCCCTAGAGGGGTATTCAGAGAGAACGGAGTGCCAAAGGCTACGGTCTCTACATACCTCTTTCGCTTCGTCCACTGTCACCAACCTCTTCATACATGCTCCCCGCGGGATCCTCATGCTTTTTACGTGACCTTCCTCCAGTATCTTTAAAAGCTTTATAAATTATATCTTTGATATTCAAATTTTTCATAACTTTCCCAATCTTAATTTACTTATTAAGAATCAAAATTAATTTGATCTTATAAGAAACGACCGAATAAATACTGTGGGGTCGTTATCCTGTTAGGAAAATAAAGTTTTCCTTATAGCCGGAATGAATGGGATAATATTATTCACATTGAAAATCTATTGACTTTTACTTTGGTCTTGCCTTAATTGAATAAATTATTTTTAATGTAACTTCATTTTATTATAATATATTAATGAAATTAATTTATACGAAAATAAATAAGCCTTTGATGAACCCAAAACAAAGATTTAATTTTTTTTTGTCTGTTTGTCGGTGTGTCTGTTTGTCCGTGCGTGTATGCACTAATCTCAGAAACACTTTAATTGATTTATATATGGATATCACTGTTATGTTTTGGCAAACTCTCTTAACATTTAATATTTGTCTTATATCAATCGGCTCATAAATAAAAAAGTTGTTTCGATATAAACTATTTTGCTCGACAAAATTGCTTCAATATAAGTGTCGTATTAAATTGGCTGACACTTTAGTTTTCAATTTAAACATATTGTCTGTTGGTCCGGGCTAATCTAAAAAAAACCTGAAAAACTATAAAACTTAAAACTAGCTATAAAACTTTTTTAAAAAGTGCTCAATAACTTTCTCTATCCCAAAGATAGAGAAAGCTATCGAGCACTTTTTCGCTTCACCATCTCCTACATCCAGATGTTATATATGAAGTAATCAAACTTTTTTCTCTTAAACACGGCAGAGCAAACACAAACAAATAGAATCCCAAAAGATCAAAATTACTATTTATTTAATGTAAAAGTGAAGTATACTAAAATAATCAAACAATTTTCTATAGATACACTTAAATAAATCATCGTATAATTTGGGTGTTATTAATATGTATTCCATGAAATCGCCATCGTCATCGCCGAGGCTGTTGAAGTGTCGAAAAAATATATTTTTTTATATTTCCATTTTCTTCCCTCTAGTGTCGCGGCAAAGCGCTGTGTTGAACTTCGCAACTCAACACGCCATGCCTCCAGAATTCGCCGATAAATGGTGAACGGGAATTGGGGTTCTTCCGGGTAGGAAGAACCCCAATTCCCGTTCGCTACGTGCGGGATACAGTCAAATAACTTATAATCAAAATATTTTACTAAATCGAAATCAGATTGTATCTTATATGTCAAATGTGATTGCATGAAATTTCTACGTAGTTACTATATTCAAGAACTTATTTTTGTTTTATTTATAAAAAATATTAATATCTTAGTATTTAATAAAAAATTGAATATAAATAATAAAAAGTGATAGATATAAATTTGTTTATATTTAAGCAAAATATTGTGAAGATTTTAACTCAGTGTAATTCTACTTTTTCTGAGTAACATTTTAACGTAGCCTACGTTCAAATATAACTTAGTTGAATAAATGGATATTTTTCGTCACATAATTAATAATTATTTACTTAAAAAAATATTAATTATATGTCGAAAAATAACATTACAATATAGATAAAAGTCTTATGTTTTTATAATTATAAATGTTTCCTTATTCTTTTTACTAAATCTAATTAAATTAAATCAGCTTCACGCTATATCCCGCACTCAGCAGGGTAAGTAGAGGGAACCTAGTGTTATTACAATCCGTTCCCCACATTCCGTCGAGTTCTGGAGGCATTGCATGTTAAGTGGCGGAGCTCAAAGCCGCGCTTTGCCTCGACACCAGAGCGAAAAAATGAAAACATAAATGTAAATAAATATTTCATTTCCTCAAGTGGGGATTGAACCCACAACCAGCCGATTTTATACTCACACTTTATATTGTCATATATATCTGAATGTTACTTCAATTGACATTGTGTTATATCATATAGTAATCAACGGCTAGCTTACTAGACTATGAAAACTAATAATTACTCTACAGATGAGAAAATATTTACATTGGAACAAAGTTCCTAGCCTTAATATGTAACAGCTAGAAATAGACTATAATATACATAAATATAACATTTTCTCTTTAGAATAATTGAAAATACGGTTGAAAAGGAACGGAGAATAAATATTAGATAATATAAAAGACTCAACACTCAATGCCTCCAGAATTGATGAACGGAAAATGGGAAACGGACACTAGATTCCCTCTGCCTACCTAAGCATGACGCTTAACCCTTAAGCGTTACGCGTAAAATAAATATTCGATAGTATAAAACACTCAACATGCAATGCCTTCACAATTCGGTGGCAAAGGGGGAACGGAGTGGCTTAACACTAGGTTCCCTCTGCCTTCCCTACCATGTGCGGGATACAGCATTACGCTAAAAGTAGTAATTTACATATTGTTTACAATTACAGCTAGCTATGTCGGGATTAAGGATACATATTGAGGCCAATATTTGTACTGAAATGAAACAACTGTGGCATGTAAGTAGCAGAAGTTTGTTACACGTGTTTGAAACAGTATTCAAAATGACTTTTGTTCTTCAAATTTAAGTTTTTATGATACATACATATTATATGCTTAAAAATATTATATGTTTTGGTATGTAGAAGTAAAGTTATTACTTTCATTAGTTTCAGAGTATTTATATTATTTAATCTCAGCTTCATGCTGTACTTAGCACTTAGCAGGGTAGGCAAAGGGAACCTGGGAACCTAGTGTTCAAATTTTCCGTTCCCATTAAGACACTTCCGTTTTTCCCACTTTCCGCCGAATTCTGGAGGCAACATGCATTTGCATCGACACCAGACTAAGGAAATTTAAATATTACATATTCACATTTTCGCGAGTGGGAATCGAACCGATTGAAAAATATAGTTAACAAGCGTAATAACTATTATAATATGTTTATATTTTATTTTCTCATTATCCACGTGAACGAATACTCAAAACGTGTTATCAAACTCGGCGTGAAATATTAAGTTACATTTCACGTAAATTAGAGAATACGACCGTTTGCTCCGCCACTAATCAAGGTGTATTTAGACATGTGGAATTAACATAAACAATTATATTTTACGTTTGAACAATTCAATGATATTCTAATAACAATGAAAAAGCGTCATAATTTTATTGAACTACATAACTAACTGAACACTAGGTTCCCTCTGCCTACTGTGATCTGCGGGATACAGCGTGAAACACAATGTTATACACAATAGTGAATTTTGTTATCCCTTTCTTGTTGTAATGTTACTTCGCAAGCGTAAAATGTGCTACTACCCTAAGCTCGCTACCAAATAAATGCGTGAGAAAGGCTTCGTTGGTCTAATTTTACGCTTAATTTTCCCCTTATCTTCCAATCTCTCTCTTAATAGGCGACGTTTAGAATGTAAGGAGGAATTTAATATATGTTTTTACCAAAATATTATTTAACTCATATAAGAAAACATTATAAATATCCAAATTATAGCATTATTTTATTACATGTATCTATAGCTCCGCGCTTTGCTTTGGCAGAATAGATGAATGAAATTAACATTAAATTAAATAATATAAAAGTAAAATATATTAACGTGACAGAGGCACGAGGTGTGACTGTAAAACCGGCTGGTTGTGGGTTCGATTCCCACTCGACGAAATTAAATATTTACTTAAATTTATATTTCCATTTCTTCGCTCTGGTGTCGAGGTTAAGCGCGGCGTTGAGTTCTGCCACTCAACACGCAATGCCTCCAGAATTCGGCAGAAAGTGGGGAACGGAGTGTCTTAACACTAGGCTCCCTCTGCCTACCCTGCTGTGTGCGGGATATAGCGTGAAGCTGATTTATTTATTAACGTGATAACAAAGAAACTTAACAAAATCGTATCAACATACTCGGTAATTAAAAGAATTCGAATAAATTGTTTTTCAAACCTACACAAAGTAAAATATTGATCCTAATCTAGTTAATACTATTTTACATTAATAAAATGTTTGTTGACGTTATAAGAATAAGAATGCTTTAGCAGGAGTTCACGATCTCGAGACCTCGACTT
Organism: Heliconius erato x Heliconius himera; assembly: GCA_013421005.1. Taxonomy (NCBI): domain Eukaryota; kingdom Metazoa; phylum Arthropoda; class Insecta; order Lepidoptera; family Nymphalidae; genus Heliconius; species Heliconius erato x Heliconius himera. Next base: position 42,069 of record JAATLQ010037042.1, on the reverse strand, counting down.
TGTTCGTGTTTTACTTACATTTGACTGCTCTCCCCCTGACAAGGGCTGAATTCTTCTTAAATTGAACGCTCAATCTTAGACAGTTGATCGTTCATTTCAAATTAAAATGTAAAACGTTCTTAAATTTATTGTTTTTCACTATTTCTCTTACACACCCTTCTATAAAAAAATATGTGATCATATATTACTTTAAATACAACTTTCTCCAGTAATTTCAACAAAATTGTGTTGTTAAGGTAAAAAGATAATAAATAATTAATATATTACAAAAGTAATACTTTTCATAGTTTTTGTTACCAATACATTGCACTTAATACTAAATTATTAATAGAAGTCAATAATAAAAGAAATGGAAACTCAAATTTGTTTTCCTTATACTTCATCATACGGAATAAGCTGTATCATAGCATAAAACATAAAAGAGCTCTTTATAAGGTTTTAGAAGGGCTACTTTATTGCATCTTTTACACTCACAGTAACATATATTTTATAGATTTTTTTATATTTACAAACGTACTGCAGTGAACATTGATAGGAATAAGTCAATATTTGACTAATGAATTGAAGGAAGAGAAACGCTAGAGTTGGTCTTTGGCAGGGCTGGGAAAAAAAGAGAGTATAATTAATTGATATACTAACGGGAATGCCTTTCTGACATCTCAAACTATTTATAAAATATATAAATATGACTATGATAAATAATTTTTCGTTTTCCTTCGTTACGTTTATTTTCGTCCTGTTTATTTTATCTGCTCATTTAGCTATTTAATTTCATAGATTTTCACACATTAGAATTTGTTTTTACTGTGTAACTGGAAATATTTTAAATATTAATATTCAAGCGGAAATCGAACCCACACCGATCGCATTGAGTCAAATTTTGTCACATTTTATTTGTTTTGTAATATTATAAAGCGGAAGAATTTATTTAGTTGAACATGCTTATTATCATCTAAGGCTATATTATATCAAGATACTTATTAAGAAAACGTATAAAAATGAACGTAGCGGGATTTGAACCCGCGCCTCTTTCGAAAACGTCCAAACGCTGACCAACTAAGTTATACGCTCTGATCAGGCTACGTCGAAATTCTTATACGCTTGTTACAATTTGTTTATGTTGTAAGTTTATGTTGTTGAGTATCTCTGTAGGGAGATTTTTGCCGATCGCTACCCAGAGATAATTACCTACTTAATATGATTGCTTGGCAAGAGAGAATACTATTTTCTTAATATTTTTAAACATTTTTAAGGTTTTACCACACTTAGGAAAGAAAAAGAAACTAAGTATTTTTCATCGTAAAAAGTAATCAATTTAGAAGCTATCAACATATGCTAAAAATATAATTAGTGGAAATGTAACAAGAAATATATTCATATTTGTATACAATCGCTGTGACAAATGACGGATGTAGTGGTGAGAGCGAATAACTTGAGGGCTACACTTTATATAAATGACAACACCATAAAATATAATAGCAACCCATTCCTTTTCCATTGCTAAGATAAAGTATTTTGACTTACTTTGTTTTCTTTGATAAACTTCAAAGTTCGGAATCAGATAATAAAACATTTATAACTCCCCTCAACATCACAAGTTTTACAATTTCATTACGATAAACATTTTAAATAACTGAATCCTTTTGTTTTATAAGTATATTTTTTTTATATACTTCTCTAAGATTTTTTTGAAATTGAGTCAAAAATTAATATTAAATTAGGTAAAGGCCAGGTTGTGGGTTCGATTCCCACTCGAGGGGATAAAATATTTAATATTTTCATTTCTTCGCTCTGGTGGCAAAACGCGACGTTGAGTTCCGCCACTCAACACGCAATGCCTCCAGAATTCAGCGGAAAATGGGAAACAGAAGTTAAAAAATAAATAACATTAATCGATACAGCTTAGTGAGACCGGTCGTGGCGCAGCGACACGAGGTGTGACTGCAAAATCGACTGGTTGTGGGTTCGATCCCCACTCGAGGAGATGACATATTTACTTAAATTTATATTTCCATTTCTTCACTCTGGTGTCGAGGTTAAGCGCGGCGTTGAGTTCTGCCACTCAATACGCAATGCCTCCAGAATTCGGCAGAAAGTGGGGAACGGAGTGTCTTAACACTAGGTTCCCTCTGCCTATCCTGCTGTGTGCGGGATACAGCGTGAAGCTAATTTAATTATTTTTTTTTTGATACAGTTAAGAAACAAGCAACGTATAACGGCCAATTTTAAGATACTTATCCTAATGAAAAAAAAAACACATTTACTAAACAATTTTTAACATTTTATTTCAACACCACTCCCAGAGATATGAATACAATGCATTTTCTTATAAATCAAATAAAAACTTTACTTATTTGGAACTTTCACTTGTACTTGGAAAATACTCCGTACGCCTGTTCGAAAATATTTGGTTAAATGTTTGTGAACATTCGAGACAGAACACACATTACATTAGGGCAGCAGTTGAGTTTTATTTACTTAGGAATTAAATAAAAGCCTTCCACCCACCTAATTACTCTCTGTTAGTTAGTACTGTTAAACATTTGTTTTCTGTTCATTTTATGGTACATTTTTTTTAAAAGTGGTTTGAAATTAAATTAAAATAAAAGTTTTATATCGTAAGTATTGCTCTAAAAGTGTTAGTTTTGTCAGCGTACTTGTGTAAAAGAGGGTAGATTTAGGTGGAAAATAACTATAAAAGCAGTGGAATTGTGTCAATCGGGGGCACTCGCTTGTAAGTGACGGCCCCTGTTGGAAGGAAACTAGTGTGAAGTATTGTTAGTAGGTGATACATATCACTTATTGCAATTACATAGTATCTCTTTCAAAATAGTTTAGAATCATATAGACGATGTGTGTGTTTAACGTGTTTCTTTAAAAACGTTACCCGCTTCCGATTTTTAACAGTTTTAACATATTAAATATTTTTAAGATTTTAATAATGTTTTTAAATTGTTTTTCCTAATAGGTAACTAATACACACGATTTCCGAATTAATCCAGGTTGATACCCATACTAGAAACTTTCAAGCAATAGATTGCTCAATCATCTTGAGTGAGTCCAAGTTTTTAACTAGATTTATAGTAATACTATTAAAACTTAAGCTAAATAAGTGACTGGAGATAAATCTTCCACAACTTGTAAATAATTCTCGAAGGATCAAGGATTTTGGGACTAAATTTAAGACGATTTATTGTAATAAATTAATATGTTATTCAAAATGAAAAATGTACTCGTGATTGAATGTGTTTGATATGTTTTAAATACTTCATTTATATTATCCTGAAATAAATTTATAAGACTTGAATATAAAATAAATAAATTTATAAGATTTACAGGGGTAAGAAGTGTGACTTTAAGCACGACTGGTTGTGGATTCGATCCCTACTCGAGGAAATGAAATATTTATATGAATTTATATTTCCATTTCTTCGCTCTGGTATCAAGGCAAAGCGCGGCGTTGAGTTCCGACACTCGACACGCAATCCCTCCAGAATTCCATCGGAAGGTGGAGAACGGAGTGTTTTAACATAATTTTCATAATATAATTTCTTTCTTGTTTCAATGAAAGTATCTTGATTCAGATGTCTGCAGTAATTAACCTTGGATTTGTTTAAGAGAATTGATTCCCACTCGTAATTACTATAATCTAAAGGAATTCTGAGAATCTTCTATAGAGTTAAACCTATTTTATTATATTGGGCCTTAAATTTAAATTATCTTACTATTCTAAGCACAACTATATTCAAATAAATTTAAATTTATTTGAATATAGTTGTGCTTAGAATAGTAAGATAATTCATTAATGATGTTAAAATTAATTTATAACATTAAATTATATTGCAAAAAAAAATAAATAATAAAGAGAGTTATAAAGTGAGAGACTTAAAATTAGATTATCTTTACCTAGATTCTCTACCTTTCCATGCAGGAAAAAATCGTAGATGTGAAATTTAAGAAAAATATATGTACAATTTGTACATATATTTTTCTTATGGCGGGAGGCTTAAAAAAAAATAATTCCCCCGTGTTATATCGAATCCACAACCATCGCCCTAACGATCACTCCTAATCGCTATAATAATTATATTATATTGTTAGAAATCAGAAGCAGTTAACGTTTTTTAAAAAAAAACACGATAAAAACACATATCGTCTATATGTTTCTAAACTTTTTTTAAAGAGATACTATGTAAATGAAATAAGTGACATGTATCACCTAATAACAATACTACACACTAGTTTCCTTCCAATAAGGGCCGTTGCCTACAAGTAACTACCCCCGATTGACACAATTCCACTGCTTTTATCATCTTTTTACCAACATCTACCCTCTTTTACACGAGTTCGCTAACAATATTTACTTTGAAATCATGTTATATACATGTACATTTAAAGTGCTACAATAGGTAAACTACCAACAGCGAGATCTTTTCTAACCTCGACGACGTAAACCCAACAAAAGCACCTTCGTTGTTTCTCCACTTCCTCCAACTTAATTGTTATTTGACTGCTCTGTGCGGACAAATTAAGGACGCTCGGTTTAACATATGCTATTGTATACACTGTTTTGTGGAGTCTTTTATACGACTTTAATTATTTATTGTAAATTGAATTAGTCGTTATGTATGTATATACCTACTTGAATACTTAGAAGACATAGTATCTTTCAGTATTCGTATTTTTGAATGTATTGATACTGAAAATATAGTACTATCAAATTATATAAAAATATTAATTATCCTTTAGCTTTGTCGCGTAACACCGACAGTGTAAGCGGAGAGAAACAAATGTTAAAACACTTCGCCCTCCGCCTTCCGAAACTCAATGATGTGTCTAATTAGATGGAGGAAATGAAAATAAATAATATTTAAACAAAAAATATAAAAATTTACAATAAGAGACCGTAATGGCGCAGGTGCATAAGCGTGCTACTTTAAACGATACGGCTGCGGGTTCGACTCCCACTCGGGGGAATGAAATATTTATTATTTTCATTTTCTCGCTCTGGTAACGAGGCAAGGTGTGGCGTTGGGCTTCGCCAGTTAACATGCAGTGTGTACTCAACATTCAACATGTAGTGGGGAGTGGGGAAAGTGAGGAAATGTCTTAATGGGTACGGAGTGTCTTAACACTAGATTTCCAGATTCCCTTTGCCTACTCTGCCATGTGCGGGATACAGCATGAAGCTGTAAAAAAATATAAAAAAACAATTTATTGCTACGACAAATAAATAAAACAACAAATGTAACGTTAACAATAATTTATTTATTCTCGGAAATTCTTATTAAAGTACACCGTTTATGTGTTATATTCACAGAAATTGTACTGTTTGTTGCTGCAATAAATGTGTGAGACTGTGAGGGCAAAAATGAGATAGAATGTATATTTTTTTAATAAAAGTTATGTTTTTATGTATGTGTATGTGTAATATTATATACGGAAGCTATTATTATTTTTTGATTACATATTTTTTTAATGTTGTATTCACGTACAGGACACGTTACAGGAAAGGCAGAGGAAGCCTAATGCTAAGACATTCCGCACCCCACTACATATTATATACAAAATAATAATTATTCGTTTCCTAGGCAAGTTCAATTTAAGACAATAAGCTTTGTTAGATTGCACGTTCTCATTGAAAATAAAACAAAATTATATTTTATAAGAAAAAAAAAGAAGCATTGTCTATATGACTATATGAAAAACTAAATTTTGATTCATAGATAAATTTTTGAAATGAAATTCAAAGATTTATTTTTAATCCAATGTGTGCTACTGTAAATACGACACGTTATATGTTCGATCCCCACCTAAGGAAATGAAATAATATATAACGAGGTAATGCGTTGCGTTGAGTTCCGCCACTCAACACGCAATGCCACTAGAATTCGGCGGCAAGGAGGGAATAGAAGTGTCTTAATGGGAACGGTGTGCCTTAACACTAGGTGCCCATGTTCCCTCTGATTATCCTTCTATGTGCGGGAAACAGTGTAAAGCAAAAAATAAATATAAATGAAATATATATTTTTTATTTAGTTACAATTTAAAATAATAATCCAAAAATATTCCCTTTATTACAGAAACTATATAGGACAAATTTTATATCCAATAAACAGAACATAATCTTGAAAGTATTAGCTCGTCTTTTCATACAACTGACACTTTTGTAAGAGGAACTTATCGAAAAACTGGTGAAGTGGGAGTCGGACTCATCCACCGAGGTATCCGTACCAATTTTCAAATTAACGGGAGGTAAAACTTATATATTATTAAACTATGACATTTATAAAACTTACACGGGAATATGCACCCATCTTGTCGGAAATGAACTACAAATATGAGTAGTTAATATTTTTTTCTATGAAATACCTATACATTTTCACCTTTAGGATTTTTTTTTCTTTATTTGCATTGTACTTACAATGAAGTGAGAACTTTCTCACTTCGTGCCAAACTTCATAAATGTAAGTCAACAGAGTACTTCCTGTGATGTTCTATATTTTTTTATTTTAAGAGATTTGGACTACGTTGCGAGTTTTACACAAAATGCAACAAAATCGATGTATAAATGCTCATATCTTTTGATTGCGTTCACAAGCTTGATCTTTTTGTGCATCATTGACTTGAATATTTATTATTAATTTAAGCTTGATATCTTCTACCTACAAAGTGATCCTATAAAGGTTCCACTTTCACATTTTGAGGTACGGAACTCTAAAAAAAGTGTATCAAGAAACGCAATAGAGTGTATTAATATAAAAATTGGTTACCATTCGCCGGCAAGGAGCGAGACAAGTTGCTCTTCCGCCGCGAGTGTCATGCGCGGCTGAAGGAGGACGCGTCCCGATGCCTCTGGCTCACTGAAACAAGAACTGTTCAAAGTACTTTGTAAATACATTAACTTGAACGAGTTCAGAATCATGTATGCAATTTTTCCTGCATTTTTAAATAGCTATTATATTATTAAAAATAAATAAATGTTTTATTGTTCAAATAAAATAAAGACATTAATAAATACAGTTATTATATGGATTTGTTTTTCGTTGTTGTGTCCATCGAATAAAAAAATAGCTTGTTCTTAAAAAAAATTCTCTTTCCCTTCATCAATTTTTTTGCGTTGTAAGATTGAATGATTACATCAAAAGTCAGTTATTTTAAAAAAGATTAATATTTTATATGAAAAAACAAGATGTTTGCTAATTACTTTATAATTTAAGCATATCGTAGAGAATTAATTGTTAATCTTGAGTTTATTTCAAAGCGGTACAAATAAGAATACCGCAAATGTTTTGTTCTAAGTCTTTTGTTAGAACAAAAGTCTTTGTACTAAACAACATGTAATTTAAACAAGGAATTCAAAAGTCTTTTGCAGTAGCTGAATTAATGAATAATGAATTTGTTATGTCATAGCTATGTATGCATATTATTATTATTATATATATACGTATATTATTATTATTTTCAATGGGGAACACTAGGTTCCTATGCCTGATTTTCTTTAAAGATATATTTGATTATCTAAATTCTAACCTAAGTTCTTTTTGAAACACCTTTAAACAACTGATCCCTTTATGAAAGTAGAACAAATAGCAATTAAGCTATTCATAGGCGTCATTGTTTTTGTACAAAAAATAATATAAAAATACGTTTCGTATGTTTTATTCAGTTTCCAATTGTCGATACGTATTGAAATATGAATACCTTTAATAGAATAATAGAATAAATTATAACATGTTGATTTTTTACTTGAATTGACCTACAATTTTTTTTACATTTCAAATCATATAGAAATATATATAGTAAAAATCATAGTTCTCCTTAAGATCTTGCCCTGTTAAAAAATATACGTAAGTTTATCAATTATATCTTATAAGCATTGAAAATTGTCATATTATATATTTAAACGTTAAAATAACTCCACTCGCTTTCCCACGAATTCTCCACTCCACTCTTTGCTTTCCCACGAGTTCGTAATCTTGCGTGTTAAACCACCGATCCATCGTTCTTGGCCGTCGTGCTTTGTCTTGCCACAGCGGAGATTAGTTTCACGCTGTATCCCGCCCACAGCAGGGTAGGCAGAGGGAACTCAGTGTTAAGACACTCCCGTGCCCCACTTTCTGCCGAATTTTGGAGGTATTGCGTGTTGAGTTGCAGAATTCAACGCCGCGCACAGCGGAGATAGACCTCCAATTTTGTTTACGCAGTCGCAGCCCCACTGCAACACAATGACCACCCACGGCTTAAATAAAAATAGAAATAAAGATAAAATATACGTATTAACATTAAATTTTAAAGCTGTATTGTTTCGAATGATTTAATAGAAAGATCTGAACTTTTGCTATAATTTCCTTTCGATTTTACTGAAATACTAACTTAAAACAACAAAGCAATTTGCTACAAGAAATGATTGTTATCTGTATAACTTAAATATTATCATAGTAACTATTGTGAAAGTTACAAATATTCATAATACTCCGAAGTAAGTACGTTCAAATTGGAAGTTCGTCTGGAAACTGGAAACGACTCGACACTTCAATATTAAAGTATCAAATGGTTAACAATTAATCATATTTGATAAAATTATTTTTCATTAGAATGTCCGCTGTGCCCTCTTGTAAGGGAAGAATTTCGTAAACTTTGTTTTGAAGTTTTAATTGCCTCCTTTCAATCAGGAAAGAGAATTTTTAAACTCTTTTGAGTCAACTTTCTTTCATATTTATTTTTTTTATTTTATTATTTATTATAACTAAAAATAATTGCAAAATAAAGTGTTAAAACACTCCACACAGATGAGTGACAGAACCCAACATCGCTCTTCGCCTCAACACCAGAGCGAAGAAACGGAAATGTAAATAAATATTTCATTTTCTGAAGTGAGGATCGAACCCACAACCAGTAGCTTTTACAGTCACACTTTGTGCCCCTGCGCCACTCCAGGAATATCTATACTGCCTTTTAATATACAATTCTGAATGTAACTATGGAATTTGTAGAATAGAGACTATTTCAACGAGCGCAACATTTGTTACATACGATCCTTGCCCCTAAGTAACGGCTGTACTGTACTGTATTTTATGTATTCTATTAAGGTCATATGCAGAACCTACAAAAATAACATATATTTATATTTACTCTTATGAATCAGTTTTTTTTTAAGATCACTTATAGTGACTATTTTTAATGTTAAGAATTTCTTTTACTTATTTTGTTTGTTAATTTCAATTACTCAGGTATTTTTTCGAAAATTAATATAAATATATTAATAAATATACGTATAGTTCAAGCGGGCGAAGCCGCGCGGTTCCGATAGTTAAAATATATAATTTTAATATGGTAAATAGTATAAGATGTGCAAATGTTTCAAGTTCTAATAAAATACTATAGAAAATGGGAAGTTATAATAATTTAACAAAATTTTACTTTGTTCGGTAAATATTCAAATATTATATAATTACTTTTCATTTCTCTTCACTTAATCACTTCACGCTATATCCCGTACATAGCAGGATAGGCAGAGGCAAGCTAATGTTAAGACACTGTTCTCCATTTTCTGACCAATTCTGGAGGCATGTATTTAACACCACGTTTTGTCTCGAAAAAATGTATATATAAATTTAAATGAATATGTTATTTGGTCGATTGGGAATCGAACTCTTCTTCCTCTTCTCCTTCTCTTCGCCAAAATTCATTTAGACCATGTCACGTGAAAGTTAAAATTAGAAAGGCAGCGCTATATAGAGCCCAGAACCTCTTCCTCATGAGGACCACAAATGGCATATAACTAACAATAACGCAATTTGTTATAACATAATTTAATTTACAATTGGAAAATATTATTAATGTGAGCCCAAGAGCCCCGACATGAAGGCGACACTATATATTTGAATAGTATAGTAGTAGAACAGGTAATACAAAGGATAATATCATTCAAATTTGAAAGTTCGAACATTCACCATTAAAGATATCACAGCTCATATCCAAATGTCAAAAAGCAAATTTGGCACACACTCTAAAACTGAAATAGATTTTCTTGGCAACAGAAAGAAATAAAATAAAATTTGAGAGTTTCATTTGACCATAGATATTTGTTATAAAGTATCGCAACGAATGGTATATTTCACAGAATGAAGGTTTTTGTTATATAGAAAGACTGTTATTACTATTAAAGCCAAAACAAGTTAAAATTAAATTTAATATTTATCTTAACACAGCGGTAAAAAATAATATTATTTTATCTTTTACTATATACGATGCGCGTAACATAAAAAAATATTAATTAATTAATAAAATTAATTTATATTTTCTTTATCTTTTCACATCACTATGTGATTGATGCGGCTGGATGAAGTAAATGTAGAATCATTGATTTTATATTAATAAAGGTCATCAACAATATTTTTTCTATTCTTAATCTTCAATCATTTTGATTCTGAAAGAACAAGATGTTATTTGTAAGAAATGAAGACACGACGAAATGCAAGATCAGTGTAAATGGTAAGATATTAGAACAAGTGAATGAAATGGTATATTTGAAAAGTATGTTCAGTACAGATGGAAGACACTAGTTGGATGCGAAAAGGTGTATTGCTGCTGGTAACAGGGTTAATGTTGCTTTGGCTGCATTGATGCGCGTGTGGCAGTACACAATGCAGGGTTCGTACCAACGCGGTTATACGGCAGCGAAACGTGGGTACTACAAAAGAAGAATGAAAGAAATATGAATGCTGTAGAGATGCGCTCTCTTTATAGAATATGCAATGAAGAGGTACACAGAATGGCAAGACTAACAGAATGGCAAGCGGGCAAGGATGTCACAGTGAGAATGAAGAAAAAAGTGCTAAGCTGGTTTGGGCACGTCGAACGAAGGAGTGATGAAAGAATTGCAAAAATATTTATGATGGTAAAGTGAGTGGTAAGAGAAGTAGGGCGAGACCTCGATTGACGTTCGAAACCACACTATCAAAGACTCTGGAGGAAGATGCATGAAGCATGAGGACCCCCTGGAGGGCATGTATGAAGAGGTTGACGACAGTGGACGAGGCGAAAGAGGTATGTAGAGATGATAGCGTTTAGCGTTTCGTTTAATCTGACAACTCAGCTAGGCATATAAAGTGAAGCTAGTTAAGTTCAATTAAGAATCTTTTTTCCGCTCTGAACTTTCCGCCCATAAAAGGCAATATGACATTTGCTTTATTGCTGAATCTAATTTTGCAGTTTGTCCAACTAAATCAACATAAATATTAGTATTCTATATAACATAATATTCTAAATATACATTTCACCTTCAAATAGAAATTAAATTAGCAACTATCACGTTTAACTGGGCACAAGCCAATTACGCCGCGATAACGTATGAATAGAATTCACACATGAAAATATGTTATTATTATAAACACTAAAATATTAAAAAGTAAATACATAAGTCCTATGTATGACGAGACGTTTATTTAAATTGATGTTATACGTGTGACTTTTTAACACAAATTTTAATAAATATTACTGAAACAAAACTGTACTAAATATATTCATCAAATATTTATTAATAAAATTTTTAATTATGATGATGATGATGACCAAGGCACCAATAAAAATAGAATCAATTGAAGCTTATTATTATAAACCATTACCGTTAGAAAAAGTTGAAGAAATTTTTAATCGATTTCTTCAAGTTTTCAATCATTTACTTTTTCTCCACTCCGCTATAATGTGAAAAGACATTCCTTTTCACAGATGATATTGTGATGTAATATAGCCTATATCTTTTCTAGATAGATGAACTATCTGACACAAAACTAATTACTCAATATAAATTAGTGCTTACTGAGATTACCATGTCAACTGAACAATCTCTGGAAATTGTAATAAAGTTACTATGTAAATAAAAAGAGTGTGATTTCTTTTAGTAATACCACGTAAGCTTTTTAAAGTTATTGTATTAGACACTTAGGTAATGGTATTTTTATAAAGATCTATCGTATGAAAAAGCCTTACTAGTTTCCTTCATCGTCCTGGAGTTTTATATAAAATGTTCCAGGCCTTTAGACTTAGAAAGTGCTCATCACGTAGAACAATTTATTTTAAGGCAGTTTATTTTATCTCATAAAGTTTAACTCAGTGGTTGGGGTTCCACATTAGACCCTCATTTGTTGTGTCAACAGAAAGTGCTTATCATTTTGACTAAGTTTTCCTAAAGCGTTGTATTGATGTCTTTTACAGATTAGGCGAGCTGCTAGAGTTTCACTTCAGGTATTCGAATCTTCAAAGTAAATTATAGCCTATATGTAGCCGAAGGCTAATAACATGAAAAAAAAAGTTTAATTTAAATACGTCCAAGAGTTTTTGTTGAATGACGAACAACAGACAGACAGACAGAGACAGAGGATACAAGATTAAAAATATTTATTATATTTATAATATTTATATTTATATATTTTTTTGAAGAATTCAAAGACCTGTAGAGTTCACTTCATTAAAGTTTATCATTTCAGAATGTATAGGATAAGCTATCGAAACAGAATCCATTCCGATACTAACAGTAACAACCAATGTAAGTCCTTCGTGCATTTTTAAAACCTTTTACGTATCTCGTTCCAAGATTTTCTGCACATGTTTAGAAGAATATTACATTTATGACTTAAAAAAGTACTTTGTGTAAGATATGGCCTTTAGTATGTAAATCTTCATTATTTATCTTTACATACGGACAAAATGAAGTACTTGAAAATAAGTTGTGAATTCGACTTCCATTCGAGGTAATAAAAATATTTAATATTTTAAATGAAAAAACTAAGAAACATAATATTCTGTATTAAATAAATTACTTTATTTACTGATAATTACTCTTTAGAAGTCAATGAACTTTGACATTGTAATAGTGTAAAACCATTCAACATAGAGTGTTTTTATTGTTCAATTCAGTTTGTTTAGAAAAATACAAAATATACATAATATATTTTATCATTTTAACTAAAATAGTTAAATAAATTATCTTTTTAATTTAATTTAAGGGGGAGTTTAAATAATAGTTAAAAATAAAATAAATCAGCTTCACGCTGTATCCCGCACACTGCAGGGTAGGCAGAGGGAACCTAGTGTTAAGACACTCCGTTCCCCACTTTCTGCCGGCAGGACTCAACGCCGCGCTTGTCCTCGACACCAGAGCGAAGAAATGGAAATATAAATTTAAGTAAATATTTCATTTCCTCGAGTGGGGATTGAACCCACAACCAGTCGGTTTTACAGTCACATTTTGTGCCCCTGCGCCATGACTGACCTCGTACTAATAGTTACGACCACGAAATAATATTTCTTAGTATAAAATCTATGTACTACTGTATATACATATGTTACTTCAAACATTGGCAACATACGATTGAAGCTAATAAATAGAATAAACAGTTGTTGTTGTTGTTATAGACGAGCAATTGCATTAGTCCACTTGTGCCTGCCTAGTCAGTCCGCGCAGCTAAAAGCCTTTGTCACGTAAACCTCATGGGAGGAAGGCCATGTAATTCACTTGTCGTTTTAAAGATATATATGTAATTTTGTGCTCATTTTTCAAACTAATACTCCTGTTCTACTACTGATATTGTCACCTACATTGAATTTAGGATGCGAAAACTATAAATTTAGTATCATTTTTTTATAATTAATATATAATTAATAAAAAAAACAAATCAAATAAAAAAAAATTGTTATAAGTTTTTATTTTCTTTTCACAATTTACACTAGTAGAACAACAATTTCATTGATAAGAAAATATCGTCGATAATTTTACCAATATAGATTTACGGTCAATTTCACCGGTTACGAATAAAGTTTCACATCTAATTATAATTAATACTATCTCTCAGACTCTTAATCCTAATAAACTATTGGGCTTCTTTATTTTTTTTTTAGTTTTATACAGTCGGGGTTTTTGTTTTTTAAATATTTTTTTTATTTTTCACTTTTTGTTAGGATTCATTATGGTAATGATAATCATGATATATCTTTTTGAAATCCTCATATTTATATATCCTCATATATCCTCAAAAAAAATTTTTTTTCACTAAGCCCAATGGCGTCCCACAGTCGTCATAATTGTTTTTTGTAACGTCACCTATTTAAGAAAACTTGGGCTGCTAATACAAATATAAGGATACCTCAATTATGTCAATCCGTTCAGCAGTTCTGGAGATATGAGGTAATAAATAGTTTCATAATTCATACATACATACATATATATAAATAATAATTTAAGCAATAAAATTAGTAAGACTAAGGTAAAAGTAATGGCTTCAAATGGAAAGTTTCTCAAATAAAAAATACCGTAAAACTTAAAGTTTCGTAGTTTCGTTGATAATAAAAGAATATTACCGAAGAATTTCTCTGAATTTTAGTTTGTAGTAAAAATTTACATTCTAAACTTTAAATATCTTGTTTAGAAATAATAATTATTAATACTCGCACAAAAGGAGATTGATCCCACAAAATCTCCTCAAATTATTTTAACACACGTGATAAAAGAAATATAGTTTGGCCACTTTATTACAATTACTTATCATAATTTAGCACACCCTGTAACTGTATTCAGAAAATCTGAAAATGATGAACCATTGTATAAGCTAGACAGACTCAATGTTTCCTACATCTATTTGAAATAACTGAGCTTCAACAAAGCTCATTCAAACAGTGGAAAAGCGATTTTTTTTTATTTATCTGTGTTACTTATTATTCTTATTTTTAATGAAGCACAGAATAACTGTGTAACTTTAGTATCTGCACAGTTTTTTTTATTTAATTCTTTTTTTATCGTCACGCTTATCGCGCATACAGCGGGGCAGAGGAATCCTCATTTTGGAATGAATTTCTAGCTTTGCGTATTGAATTGCGGAACTCATCACCGCACTTGCCTCAATACTAGAGCGAAGACAATCGAATGGTAATCGAACCCACAACCTGTTGCGTTTACAGTCGCACTATTGAGCCATTTATATTAATATTTTATTAAACTATAAGCCATCCCAAATTGGGAGTCGAATACATTGCATTTACGAGGAATTTACGTTTACGGAGCAAAATTCAAAAGCTAAATTGAATTGTACTGTTGTCCAGTAAATCCTATTCCAAACTGGTCCATCATTGTTAATGGTCTTTGATAGACAGCAGTTATCTAATTTGTATATTTCGTCAACATTCACATTTATGTTCTAATTTGAATATTATTCTTTTGACGTATTTCTTTTTAAATTATCTATTGGTTAGTTCGCTAACTACTACATAAAAGTATACTTATATACATTGTTATATATACAAGAAGTACATTTTATTATAATAGAGATATTTTTATGGCATTATTCAATGTTAAATTACAAAAAAAATAGTATAAATTAAATAAATTAGATCAGCTGCGGGAGCGCTGTATCCCGCACACAGCAGGATAGGCAGAGCCGAGCGTTAAGACACTCTGTTTCCCACTTTCCGCCGAGTTCTGGAGGCATTGCGTGTTAAGTGGCGTAACTCAACGCCGCGCTTTGACGACATAGACACCAGAGCAAAAATATAAAAGTAAATAAATATTTCATTATAGAATGAATGTTGAACGAAATTGAACCCATTAAATTAATAGTACTAAAATTCTTCTATTTCCATCGCATAAAAGAAAACATAACTTTTTCCCGCATCGTCATCATTGTCATTATTTGAGCGTTACGGCGACCGACCAAACATCCGAAGTGATGCGTACCCAGCTGTGCCTAATGGAGTGCGGCCCGGAAATAACCAAATGACCACAGCTATACCGTAGACATTTATATACATATGATATATTTTATACGTACGTAACATACGGTAGTAAGCTTGAATATTGTTCTATTGCATGGAATCCTTATTATAGGTTACATATAAACAGATTAGAAAGAGTGCAGAAGAGATTTTTACGCCACTTGGCTTACAAGGATAACTTGCTGAAACGAGCTAAAAACTATTCCGATCACTTAAGATTTTATAATGCCCTTTCTTTATCTAATTGAAGATATTTACTTCAACTTTGTTTCTTACATAAAATTATAAATGGAGGTATTGATCGTCCAAATTTTTTAAACAGAATAGGTTTAGCAGTGGCAATGCGCAATTCTAAAAGCCATAATAAAAATAAGTATTTACACTTTTAAAGAGCGTTTTTCTAGGAGTAACTAGTATAAGTCTAGTATAAGTAATGTTTTTTTATTTATGTTATTCTTTCTTAAATATTCTTTTTCTTTTGTAGTTACTGCATTATTTTTTTGGTTTAGGCTAGTTTTTGTTTGCTATTGTTTTCAAGGATATGGCTGACATCCTTTTTTAATTTAAAGCTGTTGAATTGAAAGCAAGTGAAGGATGTATCTTAATTCTAGGTTCTCTCCTCCTCTCAGTTTGATGCGTTAGGAATGAGACGCATAAATACTTAGAGGATAACATGATGACAAAGGTCACGTTGGTGCCACTATATGAAGTATTACCAGCAAACAATATTTCTAACTAGTTATGATAAATCATGTTTATAGTTTAAGTCCGATACTGATCAATGACCCAGGAGTTTTTTTACCCATTTACGTCATTTTCCCATAAAATTATGTAAATCAGAGCGATAGCTTTTATGCTACTATTTGTAATATCGACAGCTCTTTCATTAATCATTTGCATCAGCTGCTCTGGAATAATTAGTGACGAAGACAACAGCAGGACTCTTTCTATATAGAAATGTAGATAACCTAGAGGCATCTATCCTCTGAAAAATTCGAAGTGACTACCCTTTTAGGTAGGGTTAGTCGCTCTTTTTACTTTTAAGAAAAATTTATACTAATATTAATGATGCAATCGATTAACTTGAATTAAGTGAAATGTAAGTCATTGCTACTTTTATTGTTACAAAACAATGAACATTTATACTTTAAACTTTTTAGCATTTTTTACTCTCTCATAAAAGTCAAAAAAAGCGAAATGAGTGGATGGCGCATGTAGAATGACTACGTATTCTCAATTTATATTTCTGTAAATATTTTTATTTATGGCGCATCTATCCCGGTTTTACCCTATATGTTTAAACATGTACAAAACACTGCGCAAGAAACTGAAAGCACTGAGATGTGTGAATGTACATGTAAAGTTTTTAGAAATTTGAAAAAATGCTTATATTCTTATGGAAGATTACTAAAGCGAAAACATACCGTTAGAAAAAAATGTTTTGTTATTTTTTTCGATCTTGAGGTTATTGCTGTTAGCCCTATTATCTTTTACAGCGACACCGGTGGGGAGGGAAGAAGGCACTCTGTCCCTAAAGAAAAGCATGCACTATGGGCTGCCTGTGAGGAGAATAAAATGGTCCGAAGCAATTTTATAGATATTAAAAATACATATTTTTAATATTTAACCATCGCAACTTAATGCCTTTCCTTTTACCGACTTGATCGCTATTTATTTACTTTAAGCTACCAGTAAATAAAAATAGTAAAGTATTTTTATTCATAAAAGTTTAGATGTTGATAACACCCTTCGCTCAGCTCTAACAACTTGGATTTGATGATATGTGCCTATAGCCTCGAAGAGCTGCACTCATTTGAGCGTAAATCCATACCATCACTGACATTGGAACTACATATGTCACCGCTAAAAATACTAGATTATAACTGTATTTAAAATTAGTTAAACTAAGTTTTAGAAGTAAAAAAATATATATGAAAGCTTCAACAAATACTTAAAATAAATGCTTTTAGTATTGAGTACTAAAAAGGATAACGCTCCTGAGGCCAGGCCACTCAACCTAAAAGTACACTTATCTAAAGTTTTATACTTCGAAGATACATAGATATTTTTATTATTAAAACCAATTTAAATAATTAAGAAAACGTATAAAGTCAGAAGATCTCAGGTAAATCAAGTAAATAAGCAAAGTTGTAATAACTTAAACTGCGAAGTAAATAAAGAATAAAAGTGTGTAGTGAAGTAGCCAATATTGGCTGTGAAAACATTTTACAACTCGAACCCGAGAAGTTCTATCAATGCATAAAGTTTTGAATACATTTTCAATTTCTATTAGCATCAACTCGTCTTAAAAATATACAATTAATTTTAAATTACCTATTTTTTTTTAATTTTAGTTCACTTTAAGTTTAGTTACAAACGCTTATAGTTTTTAATTACTATTTATAACAATATATTTATGAAATTATTTTCAGTTTTCAATGGAATTTGTAAATAAATATAAAGCTAAATAATCAAAATCAAAAAAAAATAATAAATGGAGAATTAGAAAAAGTATCTGTTAATTAAATAAACAAACAAAATAAGTAAAAGTAACTAAAGAAAATTTTTAATATTAGAAAATGAACAAAAATAATAAGTAAACGTAACCAAAGAGAAGTATTAATAAAAAAAAACGAAACACAACCAGCTACACTATTTTATCAACGTAAAATAAATATTTAAAAGTATTACAATTAAAACTAACACTAAAAATAATCTTATAATAAAAATATATATTTTGTCGCTGAGATTTATTTAGGTTTTTTAAATGAATACAATATGTTGGTTACAATATATGATTTTTGCGTAACTTTAAACATTTACGCAACGCATGACCGTTCTACTCTTGTATTTTAAAACTTCGAGACATTCTAAAATATCAAAATAAATAAATATATCAATCCAAAATATCAAAATCTGTGATATTCTGTTAAAATCAATTGTAATTGTAATATGTATAAAGCGCACTTATTTAATATATATATTTAATCGGATAAGGAATAATACTGTACTGTTGAAAATAGTCTCGCAATTATCCCTTCTTTATTTTTAACCACAAAAATGGTTACTGTGAGATAAACATATTATATGCTGTGGCTGTGGCTATAGGACACTACGCTGTATTTCTTAAGTTAGCCTTTCGTAACCAAATAGTAATAATAAGTTAAGTAGTCTAGCTAAGTTAAATTATAAACGCCATCGAACCGCGAACGCTGCAGAAATAGTACAATATATGCAAGTACATAGTACTACAAAAATATTCAATTTCATTCGTTCTAGTAACTCCTCGTTCGCACGGGAGACAAAAAGTAGCGGCGTAAAATCCCGGCGAAAGAGATTTTATATCGCGTACAATTTGCCTGTTCATACGAGCGATTTTAAATCACTTTTTTGCCGTCTTTCACGGCTGTAACCTCTCGTTCGCATGGGAGACAAAAAGTAGCATCGTAAAAACCCAGTGAAAGAGATTTTATATCGCGTACAATTTGCCTGTTCATACGAGCGATTTTAAATCACTTTCTTGCCATCTTTTACGGCAGTAAGTCCTGATATAATGAGCAATTTATCTGCGACGACATCATAGCCACGTTCCGTTGCCATAAATACGTGTACGACCACTTCGAATGCTCGCGGCGTACTAACCGTAATGCAAGCGATTTTTGTCTTCCGTCAGAACAGCAGTAGGGAGTTCAATATGTTCTATTTCAGTCGCCAGGCGCTTGAAATGGAGCAGTGCGCTATAAAATTTAGCCGCGACTTAAAATCTCTTCCGTGTGAACGTATCCACGCGAATGCATTTATTCTATTGAAACTACGTTTTGTCGTACTACAAAAAGTCGCCGTGCGAACGAGGGGAACGTTACTGCCTTCAAAAATGGCAAAAATGTGATTTAAAATCGCTCATACGAACAGGCAAATTGTACGCGATTTAAAATCTCTGTCGCTGGGTAACGGGGGGTTACTGCAGTGAAGGACGGCAAAAAAGTGTCTGTCTCGGAATCAATCTGTCTTCGAAGTTAGGTAGCTGCCATCTGGCCATTTTATAAAACATCTCTCTTTCCCCATTTATGTACCTTGAGAAAGATATTAAGATATAAATGAAGATAAATCCACGTTTTCCTTAAAATATTTGTAAACAAGCAAAGATCTGATAACGTAAAGTTTAATTAGAGAGATGTCATGTTAAAAAAGTCAGAGGCCTTTATATTGCTTATTTATTTTTTCTTTCTTTGGTTTATTTTACTGTGCGGTTGTAAAATTAGCCAAATATTTTTTTTTATAATATTTCATACTTTTTCGTATTTCAAGTATTATGTAAATGGGAAATGGTGAACTTTAATAAATTCCTTTCATACTGAGTTTACTCTGCGAGAAGCATTCGATGAGATAGATACACTTACGGTTGCTTCACAATACATTCTCAACAATATTTCATGTCTTCACAAGGATATCGAAATAATTGAAATGTTTATAAGAAACATTAAGAAGACGAAATACATAAATATAACTGTTTCGTTATCAGTGTGGTTTTATATAACCTAGCTTTGACTAGGACAGCGTGGATTTATATAAGCTATCTTTGACTTTAACTTTATTATATAAAACCGGACATTTATTTACCTTGTGCCTTAATTAGCTTTGTACATTATAAACAAAGTATGTTTATATCATTATTTAAGGTAAGCCATAAATCACGCGAGGCTTGAAAGGGGTGGGGGTTCTTCTGCAAAAAACACGATACATTGTAAGGGGGAGGGAGTATAATAAAATATCACGTGTATTAATTTTGCAAGGTGCTTGCTTGATCCTAGGAGTCGTAGGACAATATTCATATACACATTGAATAATATTCATGTACTATACCCTATTCACGAAGGCATGAGATAATATTAGCTATTATTACAAACAAAAAAAGGTTATTATATAGGACACGATTGATGGAACTTAATATTAAGTAAAAAAATATATTTATATGTATTTATACATGTAAATATTATTATTGAACGATGTCTATAGAACTTATTAGTTATTAATTATTATTATTTCATCGATAATGAAATGAATTTTATAAATATATTTTCAAATTTGAAGTGAAATAAAGGAATATAATAATCAAAAATAAAGATCGTTTTCATATAATATTTAAAAATTATATTGTACAAATCAAATTTCAAAGCTAAAAATATTTCTATTCACCCCATTTAATGGTACCATAACAATAAATTATTTTCTTCATTTTGAATACTAATGTTTAAATACTTGACATGTTAAAATGTCCATAAGCCAAATTGTTCTCAAACTTGAAACGTATTTTAGTACTATTAAAAAAAACTACTATAATAAATTATAGAGCACAGGTATACCGGACATTTTACATTAAAGTGTGGTGTTTTGTCGTCAGTCAGATTATATCCGCCATTTTCACTATCGTTCAACCTGTTCGTAAGATAGAACTGTTGCGATTCCGTTGTAACTTTTGTTGTTTTTATTATTTTGGTTTGTAATATATATTTTTTGATATATATTTTAAAACATTAGTAAGCCTCGACCACGAAGTTACACGAAAGTTTTAGAAACAGTATTTCTTTTTTTAATTTTGTCTCATGCCAAAATTAATGGCATATAGTTTTTTATTTTTCGCATAATTTCACTTTGCCTTTTTTTATTTTTATGCCAGTCAAAAGCAGTCAAGTCTAGACATTCTTATCATGGTCGTTAATTTTTTAGAAGGCCGTCGTGACGCAGGAGCATAAGCGTGTAACAGTAAAGTTATATTTTGGGTTCGGCACCCACTCACATTTATTAATATTTTCATTTCTTCGCTCTGGTACCAAGGCAAAAGCGCAGCGTTACGTTCTACCACTCAACATGCAATGCCTCGAAAATACTGTGGAAAGTGGGTAATGAAGTATCTTGATACAGCAGGAAGCTGAAACAGATACTTTGGTATGGTTTGTTATTGTTTGTTACCATACTTTGGTATTGTTATTAAAATATCTCACAAGCATATCATTCGTGTGCAATGGAAAGCCGAGTAAAGTATTCATTGAGTAATCAATCACACACGCTACACTCCGCAATGACTCTCATATTTTAACCATTTAACAGTTATTTATTATTATGTATAATATTATTCATAAATCATTCTTTGGGCAAATTATACAAAGTGCATAGTAGCAGAAGAAAAGATATCTTGAAAAAAAATGCAATAGTTATTGAAAATATTAAACTAATGGCAAAGCACTCAAAATGCATCGTAAAAACGAAACGAGTGCTACGAAGATTGCAACAATCATTAGACAAGATATCAATGTCCATCAGCTGTCACATGTGTCATTTAAAATAAGATTGATTTTAATTGATTCAAATGGATTTCTTTTAATTTAATAAAAAGAAATCCATTTGATTCTGTTAAGTAATTTATAGAATAGACTAGAATAAACTTTATTGCACACATAAAACAAAGAAATATATAAAAAGAACAACAAATAAAAAAAGAAAAAAAAACATGTATGCAAAGGCGGTCTTATTGCTTTAAGCAATCTCTACCAGACAACCTTTGAAACATTACGGATAAATTGTAATGAGGAAAAAGGGGACAACGTCTCAGTGCAAATTTCATTTAATAATATTAAATATATAATAGTATAAATCAATAATATATAATATGTACTTACAATAAAAACTTACATAAAATATGTATAACATTTATATACTATACACATATATACATACATACTTAAACGTGTGTAAAAATATAAACATAACATTAAATAAATAAGGATAAACTACTATTCTAACTTAAGTACCTATTCTTAAACGTTTTTTAAAACTGTACAGAGATTTGGAGTGTCGAACTACTGTAGGTAATTGATATTTTCTTTTTTTTATATTGTAATTAAATGCACTAATAAGTACGTTAAAATACTTAGATTTAATTAAAATTAACAAAAATTTTATGTTCGTACTACTGTAATGGATTATTTATATCGATTAACATCTAAAAAAAATTTTGTCATATATCACCGGTTTCAGATTGTTAATTGAGCTGATTTTTGATATTCTAAAATTGAAAAAAATAACCAATTTTTAGACCATCTCTACTCATTACATTTGGGTCCAAGATTTTCCATCTCCTTTACATTTTAAACCGGCTTCTGTAAAAGGAGGAAGTTCTCAAATCGATTGTACTTTAATTGAACAGACAGAAACATTAACAAATTGAAATTCTGGGCACGTATATCGCATTTTTGTTATGTTATTAAATAAGACTTTATAGATAATAAGCTCTTTTAAACATTTTTAAAGTGTTAATCCACACTTAGGAAAAAAAATACTTATTTAGAAAACGTATAAAAATTTGAACCCGCGCCTCCTGGATGGACCAGGAGGCGCGGGTTCGAGTCCCGCTACGTTCAAATTTTTATACGTTTTCTAAATAAGTATTAATAAGCTCTTTGTCCCGGACATATTTACAGTATGTCTTAACATATTTAGTGTTCTCCTTGATCTGGGTATCCTGAATGTGTTATTTCATTAAATATTAGTAGCGCCGCATGTTAAGTACGAAATGATATTTGATGCCTAGCAAAAGCTCTCACTCAACCACTCTTTCCAGTGAACAACAGCTTGTTTGACGATGGAGCGCAGCGCTCGCGTCTCGCGCCTCGCGCTTCTATCCCCCTTCTCTCATATATGTATCTTGTGTATGTCATCCGTTATTATCCGAATTAAGAATCAAATTAGACGTTTGAGTATTTGATTATTTTTCTCTCCAAACGAGATACGAAAATTTTAAGAATAGAGATAGATAGATCCAAGATAGCCTAATAAAATAGAGTAATAATTAAATTTTTGGTCTATTGTCATATCGGACCATATTCTTTTCATAAGTCGATCGATATATTAATAGACAATTTATACACATGTGTATAACTATCAACTTTATAAGACTAATACTCGTATTTTGATTTTAAATAAGTTTTATTTTATTAGTTTCATATTGGACTCGTGCGAAGCTGGAGCTAGTCTCTAGTAAATAATAATTCATTCCCTCGAGTTCCCCCCTAGCAGTAATATAAGGATAATAGCTTAGCTTTTATGTTCATGTTTTTAATGAGAACTTCATTACATAAATAAAACTAAATACTTAGTAATTTCTATTCAATTAACCATCACCCTTCACAGTTGTTTACACAAAGTAGGTGAACCTAATAGCGGCAATAAAGTTAATAAGCCCTGGTTAGAAGTACTATTAAGAAGATTAATAGTGAAATAAGCCTACAGTTCTATAGAAAACTGGCTTCATCTGGCTTTTTGTTATGAAAATGTAAGATATTTTTATTTTTAAGCTCCTGAGGCCTTGCGTCATTTATAACGATAACTGTAAAGTCGTTCGTATCACATTCGTTCGTGATCCTGTTGGGTTGCCTCTTCACCACATTATGGGATCACTCAAGGAATAGAACTGAATTTCTATTTGCGCGTAAATTTAAAATTTTATTAAAAAAATATTTATAAAGAAATTTTACATAAATATTTAAATTAAACCAGTTTCACGCTGTAACCCGCACACAGCAGGGTAGGCAGAGGATAGTGATAAGACAATCAGTTCCCCACTTTCCGCCAATTTTTTCGAGGCATTGCATGTTAAGTGGTGGTACTTAATGCCGGGTTTTTGCCTTGGTGCCAGAGCGAAAAAAAATAAAATATTTAGAAATAATAATTCTTTCCCTCGAGTGGGGATCGAACTTACAATCGTCGCGTTTCAGTCACACCCTTGTGCCCTGGGCCACGACGGCCTCTAATAGAGATGGCATTAAATTAGGTATTTCAGACAAACGCAATTTTGGCACGACAACTGCCCTTACTGCTGTGCTGCTGTTTCGTGTGATCTGTACAAATTATTTATTTGTATCGTGATTTATTTCTGATTTTGTTTCCCTGATCAGTGATATAATATTTAGATAAACAGATGTATTGTATTAGTAATATATTGTATTAGTAATAAAACGGAACATGATTTGATAATGTCATTAAATAATCCATTGCAGTTCTGATTTTTTTTCAGCTTCACGCTGTATCCCGCACACAGCAGGGTAGGCAGAGGGAACCTAGTGTAGTTTAGGCTAAAAAACATAAATTACTTCCTTATTTATATATATTTGTTAAAAATATCGATGTCAAATCATTCTCACAATATTAATCTTCTCGATAAGTTTGAAACTTGTTAGCAGTACTGATGCTGTGGTTAATATCGATTATGTTTACAAAAGCTGCTATGCATACGAGTTTTATAAACTACTTTTAGTTTCTTTACAATACTTTAAAGTATATAAAGGTTCCGTAAATCAAAAGGAATAGACGGGACCTTTATAGGCCATTTATCTCAATTTCTCGTGGAAGAATAAAGCTAAAATTCATATTAAATATTTAGGTCTATGATCCCTTTGGAGTACATAAAAAATGAAGCATCTAAGTTCACTCAGTCAGAAGATACGAGCGTTTATTCATCATTTTTGTTGCACGTTGTATTAAATTCGCCCCGTAATCAAAACCTATTGGGTACTTCCCATAGACCTTCAATTCTGAAATTGGTACGGAGCCATCGCACATCACACTTGACCGGTATTTTATTATGTTAAAATTCAGCTATAATTACTACGTAAAATATGATATGAAAAACGAAATACAATAAAAAAAATGGTGAAATATACAATTATATACTGTAGTTATGTGCGACGCCACAAAATGACTAGGTATTCAAATCTCAATAGAGTTATCATAAAAAAATATACAAGTATAGCGTTAATTATATCGTAATTAAAGTTAAAGTTTAGACTATAGAAAAACCAGTTTCAAAGGCATAACTAACAAAGCGGATCAAGCAACATACTTGTGACGACCCAAAATAAATCGCATTTTCTATTTAAAGGTTATCCATAGTTTACTGTATCGATTATGGAATTCATTCAACGTAAATCTCGATACGTCACGCTGCATGCCACACACAATAGGCAAAGAGAAATTAGTGTTAATATATTCCGTTCCTCATTTTTCGCCGAATTCTGAAGGCACTGCGTATTGAGTGACTGCGTAGTGAGCGAAGAAATTTATATAAATTTAAATAAATAATTCTTTTCTTCGAGTGGGGATCGATCCCAGAACCAGTCGCGTTTACAGTCACACTTTGTGCCACGACTGGCTCTTAGCCACTGCACTCCTTAGGCAAGGACGATCATTTTCGTCGCATTCAGATGTGTTAAAAAGTTTAAACTATTTTATTATTGGAGATTACTGCTGAATATTACGTCTCTGTGATACCGGCTAGAACTGCTGGTGACATCCTCTCTATCACCTGAGCTGCTTCGATAACCACGTGAACATTCGCGTCTAGGTTCGATTATATGATTTTGTCCTGATAGCAAAGATTTGCACAATTTAAAGCTGGGGACAACGAATTTTATCTAGGCACCTGTAAGCAAGTAAAATATTCCAATGCCATATATTTGTGATATATAGCCCCCGGGACCATTATGCAAGCAATATTAGGGGGCCAAATTATCCATATCAAGGAATATATTATTAAACCTCATTGCATATAAAACAGTGAATATTATGCATATTTATCTCAAAACTGCTGTAGGACAACGTTATTTAAAGATAATGTCGAACTCTTTGCAGCTATGACTTGATATATACAAAATTATTGAAATAATTGCAGCACATTAAAACGTTTTGACGAGTGCAGTTTTAAACTGCTTCGTAAAACATGAGAATGCGCTCATGAATGACTCAGATCTTTTTGTATAATTTTCCATTTTAAAAAAGTTTCACTGAATAGCGTGATTTTTACTAACAAATATCAAAGTGGACCATGATGACTGTGGAGGCCCCAATAACACCTTCTCCTATACTATTAAAATCTGTTCTAAATCTTTAAAAATATAATCTCTATGTCATAATTTTCAACTCAGCTGTCCTATGTTCCGAAGTCGTCGTCAATCAATCACGTGAGAGTCAAAAGGGGTTGAAAGTGGTTCAGAAATAATCAAGAGTCACGACACATTGCGAGAGAGAGAGAGAGTTTTTTAGTATAATAAAAATAAGTACATGAAAATTTTGCTTAAAATTCATCACGCAATTTAATGATCTTATATTGTATATTCATATTATTATTATATGCGTTTTAAAATAGTTTTGTCTGATAATTACTTAACGCTACATTATTTCGTCTCAATTTAATTATTTTATCTAAAAGTATAAAATATAATGTCACTTTGTTACTTACTTTTTTGTATATGTATCCGAATAGAGTAAATTAAGCAGTGCAAGGAGCTGAAGCTGGAGGAGAAAGCTGAAGAGGTTTCACTATGGCCACGTACCTGTCAAAAGGCCGTAACTTTTATGAAATCTATATATATAAAAGGATTTGTGCTGACTGACTGAGGTAAGACGCACGCAGAGCCGTAACCACTGATGGTAGAAACGTGAAAATTGGGCAGATGTTTATTTTCATATTCTGGACATACACTAAGAAGGGAATTTGAAAAATTTTAATCCTAAAGGGATGAAATAGGGGTTGAAAGTTTGTATGGAAAAATTTTTTAATCTGTACCGATTTTTATAAAATTTGAAATTCAGACTCTTAAAATTATTTCATTGAACACGTGTTTCATTGTTTTTAAGAATTCACCCCCTAAGGGTTCAAATAAGGGGTTGAAAGTTTATATGGAAAAATCTTTAAATTGCCACCGATTTTTATAAAAAATTAAATTCAGACTGTTAAAAATATTTTATTGAACACGTATTTCGTGGTTTTTTAGAACTCACTCCTAATAAGCGGGCGAAGCCGCGCGCGCCCTCTAATATATAATAATGTTACTCTTATAATAATAACGTTTAACAAAAAAGGTAAAAATAAAAGAAAATAAGTAAAAGTTTTTAAAAGCTTAGTAGACACTGAGAAAGTTTAAATAAAAAGTTTTAACGAGTGCGTCGCAACAATTTCGACAACAACGTAACATCTCTTGTGGTTAGTACAAAGATGATTTTTTGTTCTTGTTTTATGTAGATGAAGAGTAAAATGTGAGTCAATACCATTTTGCTATATTCCATATTGCACTAAATAATTACGTAACTATAAATAAATCTTCCTTACAGTGGATGCGATGCACTTTAAACTATAAAGTTAGTGTAGATAATCTAAGCTTAATTTCAACTCCTGAGTGAAGCCAGAGAAATTCGATATTAATATTAATATTATACATACATAGGCCACAGCAAACTTTGAACTGTTGACGCCGCGTCTAGATTTAACTCAAACAATAAACCAGTCAAACATTCACTACACGATATAAATACTGAAATTACCAAATAACTCTGTAGCTAGCTGCTTTTGTGTATATTATTTCCGCTGCATCCCGAACATAGAAGGGTAGGTACATGGAACTTGGGAGCCTTGTGTTAAGACAATCCGTTCCAATTAGGATACTTCCGTTCCCGTTCGAGAGACTAAATGAAAATATTAAATATTTCATTTCCTCAAGTTGACACGAACCCACAACCTGCCGCGTAACAGTCGCCCGATTGTGCCCCTGCACCACGACTGGCCACTGAGAAATTAGAAATGTTATTTCACTAAAACGAAAAATATACTAAGCCACTAAAATCTATTTCTATATAACTCCCTTTTAATGTAGCTACTATATGTATTTGGTATTGTTTAAGCGTACAAAAATGTAAATATTGAAATTTATTAAATAATCTTATTATATATTAAATTTATATTTCCATTTCTTCGCTCTGGTGTCGAGGTTAAGCGCGGCGTTGAGTTCTGCCACTCAACACGCAATGCCTCCAGAATTCAGCAGAAAATGGAGAACGGAGTGTCTTAACACTAGGTTCCCTCTGCCCACCCTGCTGTGTGCGGGATACAGCGTGAAGCGTAAAAAAAAATATTCTTATAAAAATTTGCTAGGCAAAAAAGCTACCGTTTTGTTAAAGGTCAAGGGTTAAACAAAAAGTCTACTTACTCCATTCTGAAAAAAAACAACCTCTAAAAGTTCCACAGAAACGAAATTTTATTAATTAATTCAGACCCGTGAGGCTTAAGCTAACAAGATAAGCAAAAAAAAAATTAACCACAAATTATGTGCACATATAATGTAATAAGTGATAAATTTAAATTTAGTGAATGTCAATTCAATTTAAATTAATTTCCTAATCGGCAAACTTAGTATCGTTTAATGATTCTTTGTAAGAATATTTATAAGAAAAAGTGTACTCGGCCTGGCAGAACCTAATAGCGCTCTTTATTATACTGGCCAAGAACATATAGTATTTTTAATAGTCAACTTCACGCTGTATCCCGCACTCAGCAGGGTAGGCAGAGGGAACATAGTGTTAAGACACTCCGTTTCCCACTTTCTGCCGGATTGTGGAGGCATTGCGTGTTGAGTAGCAGAACTCAACGCCGCGCTTAACCTCGACACCAGAGCGAAGTAATGGAGATATAAATTTAAGTAAATATTTCATCTCCTCGAGTGGGGATCGAACCCACAACCAGTCGGTTTTACAGTCACACTTTGTGCCACTGCGCCACTACTGGCCTTTTATTTGGTTCTTTATTAGTGTCGTACATAGCAGGATTCGGTACTCCGCACCAGAAGCAGATATTCCGAACGAATACTGCAATAGGAATACGTGTGCGT
Source organism: Heliconius erato x Heliconius himera (assembly GCA_013421005.1). Taxonomy (NCBI): domain Eukaryota; kingdom Metazoa; phylum Arthropoda; class Insecta; order Lepidoptera; family Nymphalidae; genus Heliconius; species Heliconius erato x Heliconius himera. The sequence continues at coordinate 12,589 of JAATLQ010037042.1, read as the reverse complement.
GTTAAGTGGCCTCCATGTCACACATTGCCTATCAGAGCGGGGAAATGAAAATGATTTATTCCCTTCCCATTTCGGTCAGAACCGTCTCCACAACTATCGCGTATGCCAATAGCTTCTCATATTTCATAATTATATATATTTTTTTCAATTTCAAGTGATATTTAAATATACAGATAAAGCAATATTGCAAATACTTAACTACTATTGTCACACATAGTTTGGATAAAATATAGAAATGATTGCTACTTTACTTGAAGTTATTGATTTACTTGAAATACGAGTATGTTAGGTCTTGTTACAAAAAAACATGTTACTGTATATAAGTTCTGAACATTTTTTTATTACGCATCATGGTGGACAATTTTCAAATTTAAAATTAATTTTATGCAATATAATTTTCAAATGAGTGTTCTGTAAAATTTATCAAATGCTTTCATTTGATAAACTTTATGGTTTAAAAACATCTTATTACTATAAAATGATTTGTGCAAAAGAAACTGAAATAAATACAAATTCAGATATTTCCTATACAATCGTATGGCTACATCAAATTCGTTTACAATAGCTACTAAAAACAACCCAAGGTAATTGCGAATCGTAGAAAGCATTTGGTTTACAAATTGTCTGATTATCTGGCAACCTTCACGAAAATTAGATTCACGAATGATCGTACGTAGAAAATAATGAATACTAAAATTGATAGTCATTTAAATTTTAAAGCAGTGATAGTTAGATTCAAGTCTATCAAACATACATGTAGATTTTTTTAAGCATCATGCTGTACCCCGCACATATCAGGATAGTCAGAGGGAATCTGGGAACCTAGTATTAAGACACTTCGGCTCCCCACTTTCCGCCAAATTCTGAAGATATTGCGCGATGAGTAGCGAAACTCAACACAGCGCTTTGTCTCGTTACCAGAATGATTAAAATGAAAATATTAAATATTTAATTTCCTTGAGTGAGAATCGAACTTGCGCCACTGCCCTCAATGGTTACGATAGATTTGTTAATTATATATTATGCTATTTATGTAATGTAAAACAACAAAGTGGTAGAATATTCGCAACTAATGTACAATAATAGACAATTTAATATAATAAAAAAAAAAAATTAAATTAGCTTCACGCTGTATCCCGCACACAGCAGGGTAGGCAGAGGGAACCTAGTGTTAAGACACTCCGTTCCCCACTTTCTGCCGAATTCTGGAGGCATTGCGTGTTGAGTGGCAGAACTCAACGCCGCGCTTAACCTCGACACCAGAGCGAAGATATGGAAATATAAATTTAAGTAAATATTTCATCTCTTCGAGTGAGGATCGAACCCACAACCGGTCGATTCTGCATTCACACCCTGTGCCGCTGCGCCACGACCGTTTAATATAATGGTGTTCATAAAATATATTATTTATTTTAAAACTAAAAATAAACTGTAAAATCGACTGGTTGCGGGTTCGAACCCCACTCGAGGAAGAAGAAATATTTATTTACATTTATATTTTCATTTCTTCGCTCTGGTGTCGAGGCAAAGCGCGGCGTTGAGTTCCACCACTCAACACGCAATGCCTCCAGAACTTGGCGGAAAGTGGGGAACGGAGTGTCTTAACACTAGGTTCCCTTTGCCTACCCTGCTGTGTGCGGGATACAGTGTGAAGCTGATTTAATAGATTTTTTTATATATTATTTATCTTCTAGGTATTTGAAAATAGCGACATAAGAACAATCTGAAAATCCCGAAATGGTAGAAAAAATTACTGTATTGGAAATAATGGATTGAACTGAAGAGACGCTGATTTATAAATGTGTGAATAATTAATATTATAAATAACTCATAGCATCAATAACAAGGAATAACATTAACGTTTGTATTCGTTTAATATTGTTATAGTTAAAACTTTTAATACATTCGTTTTTTTTAAAACAGTATTGATTGAAAAAAAAAACTGCAAACTTTTAAAATGAGTAAAATATAATTTATATATTTTCGGATATTCCACAAAATAGAAAATTTAATTTTAATCTGTATTATGACAATATAAATAAGAATGTTAGTCGCAAGCTCTGTACGTATGTGTATGTTCCAATTCTTCTCACGTCGCGACTTGAATGGTTGAGTAGACAATGTAGAACTTATGTTTTGAATATTAGTTCTATATTGTTCTCAGTAGCGTGACAAATAGAATGTAAATTATAACCTAACCTACAAAAATTGATAACTTTTTTAACTTCACGTATATCTGCGAAAAGAACTATGTGGTCTTATGTTTCACATTCCTTCCATTTTCGAGAGATTGAGAGACGATTTGCGGAACTAAACGATGAGTTCAACACACAGTATGAGTTCAACACACGGTAACAAAATGTTTTTTAGCAGTATGACACTATTTCTTGCGCTGTACAATACACAGAGATAAGCTAGTGTTAAAACACTTTACTCTCTTTTACTTATCACATAAATATACATAATTTAATATTATAACATTTTCATAAATTCTCATCTTATTTGTATTTTTTATTATTATTTTTTTATTCCACGCTGTATCCCGCGTGTAATAAGGTAGACAGGGGAAACCTAGTTTTAAGACACTCCGCCGATATCTGAAGGCATTGCGTATTGAGTGGCAGAACTCAATGCCGCGCTTTATTTCGAGCGAAGAAAATAAAAATATTAAATATCTCACATCCTCAATTGGGAATCGTAACTAAAACCTGTCACGTTTACTTTAAAGTCTGTATAGTTTAGCTTTTTTAATTCAACTGAAAGCTTGGCATCTGTTAAAAAAGAGGACTATAGTGTTCGAATACTAAAAAAGAAGGAATAAAGGAAACATTGCATATGTGTCTGAGTAATTCTCTAATCTTGTTTTTTCGAACTCAAACACGTACACGCGATAAGGAAGCTATTTTATTACTATTGACCTCTTCCATTCAACATTGTATTGCCGGAGACAGTTTGTGTTTAGTTATTTCTTTGCTAATAGATTTTTTTGTGTGCCAAATTCAATATTAGCTTTAGATTAATTAAGAAGATTTGAATTTTCAATATTTTGGCGAGGCAGTCGTGGTGCACAGACATGTCAGTGCGTGTCAATATTTAATATTCTCATTTTTTTTATTTGTGGTGTCGTGGCAAAATTCGGAGTTCAGTTCCGTCACTCAACAAGCAATGCCTCCAAAATTCAGCGGAACATCTTAATCCTAGGTTCCGTCTCCCTACCCTGCTGAGTGCGGGATACAGTGTGAAGCTGATAAAAACAATACTAAGACAACAGCCCCAATTACGTGTAAATAATATTCTTGCCATAGTAAACATATGTATGTACGTATATAGATTCAAAATCCCTTCATTACGTGCGTATAATAAAAACCTTTTGTTTATTAGGCATTACAACGCTACTTTATCTCTTGTCCTGGAGACTAAATAAAGCTTAGCTTAGCTTGAATAAGCACTTTCATTTCACAAAATTAAACTGAAATTGGACAATGTCAATTTGTCAGCGACATCTCTTAATTAATCAGCTTCACTTGTCTCTCGCATATAACAGTATACACAGAGAGAACCAGGACACTGCACTGCAAATTGGAAAAAATGTGTGGCGTGGAATCCATCAAATCCAATCCACGTTTTGTCTTACAATGGAGAACAAATAGATATAATTAAAATATAATAATTTACTTGAATGATAATTGAACCCACAGTCATCACTTTAACAGTCAAGCACTGCTTCTCAGCCATGATGATGATGATAGAGAAACGCTACATTACATAGAAACGATATTATCAATTTTGTTAATGATCTTTTTTACTTTCACTATGTAATAATCTTGATTGATTTTTAGATAGTCATTTTAATAATAAGAATTAAATATAATGAATATTATAATAAATAATATAATAATATTATAATAAATAATATAATAATATTATAATAAAAATAAATAATATTATTAAATAATATTATAATAAATAATATTATAATAATTAATATTATATTATATTATATAAATGTCCCAAGTTCATACGTACCTGAAACAAACCATATCACTAAAGTATTTCCAATTATGGCCAGCAAAAGCATAACCCTACCATTAGGGGCTGTAAAATCTCCTCCCCATTCCCCCCAAACAATATCCGAGTATAATTCTCGTAAGGAAAATTTTAAGTAAGTTACCTGTTGTTTTTATTTATCATATCTCCTGTTTTTTAAAAGAAAGATAAATGATAAATAACTTTATTTTCCACTTTTCGATCGCGCAAGTATCACCATAATTCATATTAAATCTGCGTTTGATGACATAACCCAACGTTCCACGCTTTTCAAACAAACCAGGAAAATATGTTTACTTTCTTAATTAATATTATATAAATATATTAATCTTTATATTAGACCAGGAATATTATCAATACGCTCCGATAGATAATGATATACGTACATATGTTTTGAAAAATTTATCTAAGTATAGTATAAAATTTATCTAAATATACTATAGAACGAGGTTAAATTTTAACGAAGATAAGAATTAACAAGCTTATTCCCGCCAAACGTAATGAGTTAAAAATATGATAGTCGGCTTAGAAATATTATATACACAGATGAACGTGTTTTGACTTGTCTGTTGCTAGTCTATAATTTTAATTCGGAACAAGAAGCCATGATGGCAGATCATTTGATATAATGTGTCAATGTTTATTTTGAACGACTATCTGATGATAGCAAGAAGTCTGTGTATTAACATTTGTAATAAGAAAAATAAATCAGCTTCACGCTGTATTTTTCATACAGCGGGGTATGCTCATTTTTTATCTCGATATATTTTTCATCAAATTAGAACAGTGATTTTAAACGCTAGCGTAACATATTTTTCACAACATTTTTTAGAAAGCCCCAGCAGTTATATCAAAGTTTCAATTCAGAAAAAATCATAGAAACTGTCAGCTGAGTAAGCAATATCGCTCTCGTTAAAATTAACAAGTTGCGAGAATAGTTAAGTGACAAATCCATCGTTTTAGCATCTTAATAAAAGTCAAAATCTAAGATTGTTGATAAGTTGATATATTTTAATTTGTTTTGCTTTTTAGCGCGAAGGCCAGTCGTAGCGCAGGGGCGTGACTGTTAACGCGACTGGTTGTGGGTTCGATCGCCGCTCGAAGGAATTACATATTTATTTAAATTTATATTTCCATTTCTTCGCTCTGGTGTCTGGCTCCAGAATTCGGCGGAAATTGGGTAACGGAGTGTCCAAACACGAAGTTCCCTCTGTCTACTCTGTTGTGTGCGGTATACAGCGTGAAGCGGATTTAATTTTTCTTTACACAGTTCGTTTGGGTTCGATGTCCATTCAGGGCAGTGGTGGAGCAGTGGAGTCTCTAAACACTAGGTGCAAATATCAGAAATCAGAATAGTGATTTGTAAGACTAAGTATTCAATACATTGAAATTATTGATTAAGAATAGAAGAGGCCAGTCGTGGCGCAGCGGCACGAGGTGTGACTAAAGCCGACTGGTTGTAGGTTCGATCCCCACTCGAGAAGTGAAATATTTACTTATATTTATATATATATTTCCATTTCTTCGCTCTGGTGTCGAGGTTAAATGCGGCGACACACAATGCCTCCAGAGTTCGGCAGAAAGTGGGGAATGGAGTGTCTTAACACTAGGTTCCCTCTGCCTACCCTGCTGTGTGCGGGATACAACGTGAAGCTGATTATTATTGATTTATAATGATAATTTCATTATTTTTACTGGGGAACGAAGTGATAAAAGTAGGTTCCCTCTGTGCCTACCTTGCTGTGTGTGGAATACAGCGTGAAGTGATTTTCTTTATTAAATTATTATTTCAGTAGCGGAACATCCGTATAGTCCTTATAAAAAATTATATCTAGGCAAATGAGCTTAGCTCGAATGAAGGAGAGGGAATGTAAAAAACACCTACAGTAGAGGTAAAAAACACCTATAGGAGAGGTAAAAAACACCTATAGGAGAGGCAGGGTTTTTTCTATAGCAGAGAATAAACTGGATAAGCAAATGTTCAGCGGTGTTTGAGTAGACAGACTAATTATTGAGAAAGGAATTATTGAAAAGTCACCTCCAGCATTTTGCCACATCACCTCCATCTTTACTAACTCGGTCATTACAAATTAGACGAAATCTAGGTATGGAGTAGGAAGGAAGTGTTTGGCAAACAGAGCTTTAACCAAGTTACAGATACTAGGATGGCATGGTTGTTACGGGATTCAAATGATGCAAACATATCAGAATAATGATCTGGACAAATATTTATATAAAGAACATTAAAGTTTTTCAGAGAACCTATAAGGCAACTCTGTAAGGAACCTGTAAGGCATAGGGGGCCCAAGATGGAAGGCTTGCCCGTAGTGACCCCTGCTAGCCCTTACGAGGGCTGCAACGTTCCATCGGCCACGTGCAACTCGCTAGAGCGCACTGATAGGGCGTCCCCCCAAGAACACAACGCGATCTCGAAATAAATGATCTTGACAGACGGACAACAAAACAACAACAGTGATCCTATAATGGTTCCGTTTGAACCTTTTGAGGTAAGGTAACCCTAAAAACTGAAAAAAAACCAAAAATTATAAAAGTGTTTCATTATAAAATAATTGTTTAGTAGGTAATTTATGAAAAAGCAATTAATATCTTTATAAAATGTTAATTCAACAAGAGGATCCCGGTGTCGTCATAAAGATTGCGAAAGTTCCCAACTTCACGTCTCTACTAATTACTTAAAGACAGAGTTATATAAAAAGTTTTCTGATAAATTAATTTACATTCTGACATTTTAAAGTGCTTACTCTGGATTCGTTTTAACAAGTGACACATAATTAACGGGAAGGAGTATTTTCCGTGATCAGCGTGATTGAGGGTTCTTATTCAGTATATTATACGATTCTCTGATGATAAAATTTATTGTTATTTTCTTAAAAAGATAAATAAAGAATACTAAAATGAGTAAAAAACAGATAAGTATAACATAAGGCCAGTCAGAAATTCTACTGTAAACGCGATAGGTTATGGGTTCGATTTCTACTCGAGAAAATTAAACATTTAATATTTTCATTTCTTCGCTCTGGTGTCGATGCAAAACGCGTAATTGAGTTCCGCCACTAAAAAAGCAATGCCTCCAGAATTCGGCAGAAAGTGGCCGCCGCCGCCGACTTTCCGCCGAATTCTGGAGGCAGAACTCAAAACCGCGTGTTACCAGAGCGAAAAAAATTAAATATTAAATATTTTATTTCCTCGAGTAAGAATCGTTCTCACGACCTGTCGCGTATAGTCACATGCTTGTGCTCCTGCGCCACGACAACCCTCAAGGATATGGGTAAGACAAAAAGAATTAATCTACCTTTATTTTCATATTAATGAAAATAACGTGTATTCCTAAATATAAAGAGATTGTGTAGCACTTACAGTATTAAATGTATTTGTAATTTATTTCAATTAATACTTATTGTTTTTTTTATAAAAACCACCGCCGCCCCGTGACGCAGTTGATGTGTATTTTGAATAAGGGAGCTTCTAATCTCACTGGTGATATTTACTTTTATTTTTAACCATTTTGTTTCGGGTACGGTTGGATTCATTTTCGCTACACAGCACACAATGTATCCAAACGAGCGCCAAGTGACCAACTAGAGAAATTAAGTTAATTTTTTCTGGTTAACTTAAGAAAAAAATATATTAATTTCATTGAGGTGAATGAAGCCTGAACATTTTATTTATTCTATTAATATAATACTCAATTTTAATAAAATATGAAATGAAGTATAACAGCAAGTAGGCGCAATAAAATATCACTAAGGATGACATCTTGAAAACAGACAATAAGTTGAAAACAGGTAGATTCCCAATATAATATGTGTGCTCCGGTCTGACGTGCTTAGTTTCACGGTTATACCCCTTAATAAATAGAATATCGTACAGTCTAAATATTTTTTTTATTAAACAATTATTGTATTACGCAATCCGTTTTCTAAATTTCCTCTAAATACATTATCTTATCCCTCATATATTATTTATGAGAATACAAATTTTAAACATGTGCATTTTCTATTGTAAAACTTTTTTAATTCAGTGACCTAAATCATAAACTGGCTAGATTATTAAATTCAGCAAGCGGACGCAAATAGCACGGACTGTAAAGATTTTTTTTGTTTGTGGTTTCATTTAGAATATACATACATTTTTATGATAAAATTGTTTTGTTTTCTGAACAATAAAGAATTTAAATGTAAACGTCAAATTCATAAATGTAAGAAAGAATGCACAGTAAAATGGAGACGAAAGTTATATGAGTAATATGTAGATGTAGTTAATTTATATGTAGATATTATACACATATATTGTGATATCTATATCACACCGTGTGAATTTAGCTCAAATAAGATTGTCAGCTTCACCCTGTATCATGCCCACAGCAAGGTAGGCAGAGGGAACCTAATGGTAAAACACTCCGTTCCTCATTTCGCCGAATTTTGGAGGCATTGCGTGTTGAGTGGCAACTCAACACCGCGCTTTGCCTCGACACCAGAGCGAAGAAATGAAAACATTAAATATTTAATTTCATCAAGTGGGAATCAAACCTCAACCTTCATGTCACGTTTACAGTCACAGTCACTTGTGCCATGAAGTAAGATAATGTGTAGTATAATATTTTGTTACTTTAAATTTGTATTAGATTTATTACCTTTCGTTCATTTGAATGATTATATTGCTTATAAACAATTATTTTTATTTTTCAAAAATATAAACATTCATAAATTTAAAATTTATTTTATTTTTAAAAGTATATATAGATCTTAGAAATATATTCAAAGCAAGCAAAATAATTCCGACACGTCTTGGAACATACAATGTATTTATTACCTCGCTGTTTAATTAATGTGTAATGTAACCGCCTCATCGTCCCGCGCTTCTCGTTTGCTAAAATAATCGCTACGTAGAACATATCTGTGTTTGCGTTTGGATGAGTAATTATCCTGTAGATTTTTTGCAGCGTAAAGATTTCACGCTGCATCCCGTATATATAGCGGTATAGGCAGTTTACTATAATTTATATGCATTCTACAAGGGTAGAGAATTTACAAAAAAAGAAAGAAATTAGATATCAGTATGCCTTATTTTTTTTCGGATAAAACATTACACACTAAATTAATGGACTTGATCAAAGATTTTCTTTTTTTTTTAAATAAATTTCACTTCACAAAAAAAAAATATAAATTTTGTTTCAGCACACAATGTATGTATTTTAAAATATTGTATCTTTTCGTAGTACGTGATCTTTAAAAGGTGAATATTTATATTATTCCATATTTAATTTTTTTCAATAATCCCTGTAAGCACGTACCAATCATTTATAAAAAGTTCTTTTACGTTCGCTCAAAAAGACTCGACAAAATGGAAACATCAATTTTATAGATCAGCTGAGTCACGAAATGAAACATGTTATACCTCGTCGTTTTTTACGTAGAAATATATTATGTTTTAGGTATAAAGCCGTGACTGAATCCTAAAACACTTGTAGCAAAGTAGTATAGCTTTATATTTTTTTGAAGTTATCTTGCTACATTAATAAAGCTACTTTCATAAATCGACTTGTTTTGTTTTTTTTTTCATTTTTATTGGGGTTGGGCTTCACTATACCCTAATTCGGATGTTTACAAGAACAACGGATCTTATCTCTAGGGTACATCTAGTAGCACTACTCTTGTTATCATACAAGTTATCAGTATCGGGCTATATGTACATGATTCTATTGTCTAAATATTTGTGATTGGTATTAGCATTGCTTAAATTAACTGATCTTTGTGATATTATTAGTACTACTAAACTATTATTCTCTCATATCTACATATTCATATAGAGGCACAGTGTGACTATAAGATCGACTGGTTGTGGGTTCTGTCCCCACTCGAGGAAGTGAAATATTTATTTACATTTATATTTTCATTTCTTTGCTCTGGTGTCGAGGCAAAGCGCGGCGTTGAGTTTCGCCACTTAGCACGCAATGCCTCCAGAATTCGGCGGAAATTGGGGAACGGAGTGTCTTAACACTAAGTTCCCTCTGCCTAACCTACTGTGTGCGGGATACAGCGTGAAGCTGATTCGATTTGATTTTTTTATATATATACACCTTTTGCCTTGCCTTTAGTTCTCTTCATACACGACACTGGGCTCGGCTATCAAAGTAACATTTTCTTGTATTAATTTGATCGCATTTTTTGAACGCCATGAAGAGATAAAAGGTTTTCGAACTATTTTTGCAAGATTCGAACATCATCATATGGTCTGGCACTTTGCGTTCGTTACCTTTATTAACTATTAACTTTTAGTTATCGGGCTATTGGGCGCTTTAAAAGCACCAAGTCTATAAAAAAAAATTATGTCATTTTGTCCGTTTCGTCCTTCAAAGAGGTTTATTTATTTTCATTTATGCGAAGCGAATATTATGACACGTTCTCCGCTTTTCACCCAAATTTAGTACACTGCGTGATGAGTGGCGGAACTCAACGGCGCACTTTATCTTACTGAAACTCCACCGAGTGAAGATCTAACCCACAACGGCCTTAACAATCAAACTGTCTCGCTATAATCAAAGGTTAACATACTAAGATATTAAGAGTCCTTCAACTTCACAAATTCCTTCACTTTTTAGAGAGCGGGACATAATGTTGGCTATATCAAAGCAGGTTCAGCGACAAATATCCGCAGGAAAATGGAATGAGGCCGACACTTCTATCTTTTATAATACATAAAATGGTTTCCTTATGTACTTACTTTACTACCTTTGTAATGCTGGCTGAACTATAATAATTATAAAATAATTGAACAACTTTATTTATTTATAACTGTAAAACCAAAAAATTAAAATGTTATATATATCATAAAACTAAATTGTATGACTTTTTGAACATATAAATCACACTTTATTATCCATTATTTCAGGAACAAATGCTTAACGTCGACTGTTTTCGGTGAATACAATTTTTCTTGCGAAATTCAAGTCTGAGTTTTGTATATTCGCGATATTACATATTCTTATTTTATTACTTCTATAGATGAGAGTATAAAGAATACTTTTATTATATATATGACAATAATTAATTAAGTTCTACCAGAATCCAAAGGCCAGTCGTGGCGCAGAGGAATAAGTATGGATTTTTTCTACTAGATTTCCTTCTGTCTACTACGGCTTCATGACCATCATCAATGACCATATGATTAAAAAAAGAAAATAAAATTTTTGCTAATACTTTTTTGCTCATTATTTCACGGGTTGGTGTTAAATTAACAATTTTTAAATAAAACATTCTAGCAAAATTTAAGCTACGCGAGAGAACATTTGAAGAAATTTCACTGTAATCATTTCTGTTTTATCTTTACAACGACAGACAGTTGTAAATCTTTACAACATGAAATTAAATATTTATAATGTTAGCATAAGTTTCTTATAATGTAGTAATAGGTGTCACTGTAAATACAAGTACGTCATTTGATATTGTTTCCATTATCGATTGTATTAAGTGGCGGTAGTGTGCTGCGTCTTTTCCGGTGGATTTCCAATATAAGCACAAACGACACGGCACTCATGTTCATTACGTTCTAAGATATTGTTAAGACAACTTGTCATTATAATTCATATTTCAATATTGTGACTACGAGAGTATATGTGTATATAACAAGTGTAAATAAATTTATTGTAAAAGTTGGATTATGTGTCTGATTTGTTGGTTCGCCTAACAGTTCAGAAGCGGGATTACGAAAGGATATACAAAATTTCCTGCCACGCTCATAAAGTGTAAGTAGACCATATATATATTCTTTTTTTTCTTTTCTCTCATTTTTCTTACTCCTTAAAGATTAGCTGAATAATTTATATGTAAATTGAGTTCTCTATCATTTTTAATTTAATTTTTCTATTCTGAATATAAGCAGAGTGTTGCTATTCTAATTATAATTTTTAGTTACTCTTATTTCTTTTACATCAAGCAAACAACAAACGGTTGAGAACTGTCGTCTTGTCGTTTCCTATTTCTGTAAGAGTTATAAAGCTATTCTCGTAATGTAATAGTCTCTTTTTGAATGTATTATTTTTGAATTAGATTATTCTATGGTATACGAATTTATTAACACGTATAATAGACACAAACATAGAAAATATATTCGTAATAGCTATGGGATCTAATATTCCAATGAAATTAAAGTACATGTGTTCTTATCTCGATTTATTAGTATCTCATTTTATTTGTGTTATGACATATGGTAAAAATTCCTTTCTTTTACGGGATAAAAATATTGTAATTTGATAATTATTCCTGGTTTTGGATAATTGTTGATAATGTAGATATTACAGTGTAATTCTCTTTATCCCGTGAGGACCAGCCAGCTTAGGGAACTTTGGTGGCATTCATTATTTGTTCAACTGACTTTCTTTTCCGTTTGCTATTTGTTTGTTGTTAACATGATGTGAAAGTATTGGCCCTGTTTCACGTAATTGTAGACAAATCTAGATTTTATTTGTTTATTGGTCCATTATTGTCGATTGAGTGTTTTGATTTGTAATTTTCTCTGGAGC
>JAATLQ010037041.1:25859-46631 GCA_013421005.1 Heliconius erato x Heliconius himera | reverse complement strand
ACACAAACGTCTTTTCACAATTTTTTTAAATCGTGATATAGAAAATTCTCTGACGTTTTCTGGGATCCTATTGTAAAAGCGTACACATTGTCCCATAAAAGAATTACGGATTCGATGCAACCGAGTTACAGGTGCACCAAGATTATGCTTATTTCTAGTGTTAATATTATGAAAATCACCTATTTTGGTAAAATTATTAATGTTTTTCTTAACATACATAACATTTTCAAAAATATATTAGGACTAATAATTAATAATATTATTGAAAAAACAAATGTCAAAACTAAATAAATAAACCGATAAATTCAATTCTGATCTTATCGTCGTCATTGTCTTAACAATTTGATATTTTTCAACAAATGGAATTTGTGTTGATATTTTGTGGTGACATTTTTACAGGAGTTCTACTTTTTTAATAGGCATTTTATAACAGAACTGTTCATATTTTGTAAAAAAAAAATCGAAGAGTCGCCGCTCACGTCTGAGCATAATTTTATATATTTTTAAAATTATTTTACGATACGAAAAATTTACGAAGTGATTTTTCTATTTAATTTTTTTTGTACGTGAAATCAACAGAACTATTTTTTAAAAATGATCAGAAATTATTTTACTCATCCCCACGAGTATGTGTAGGACTCACCCCAATTTTTATTTGCAAAAAAGTTATCTGACAAGGAAAGTAAGCAGATCTTTTTTTTTTAAATATTTTTTTGAGGTTAAAACGCTAGAATTATTTTTAAAAGATATCAGAAACTATAGAATTCAGCTGCATGCGAATAGAACACCATTTTATTTTCGATCTGGACAATGGACAATGCTTTGCTAAGTTCACAGACATAACTGAACCTGTGATTTTTTTTGGACAAAGTGAAATGAAAATATGTATTTGATTGATTATTAATTGATATTTTAATAGAATTGAGGACATAGTGGTCTCGTAGGGTAACTGGAAACAGTGGCTGCTTATTCAATCCCCACTTGAAGTAGTAAACTATTTTGATTTATCTGGTAAGTGCGAGCGAGTGGTTAAGTTCTGCCACATCTCGACGTCCCCAATTCGTATTTAAACAGGAAAAAATGCATTTACTCCGCCTTTATCCGCCTTGTCAATTATCGGGACATTGAGTGATAGAACTCAACATCGTGCTTTGTCTTGTTTCCAAAGTGAGGAAATGAAAATAGTTAATTCCCCCAAATCTCATCGAATTCCCCGTCTAATTTAGTCAACCGCTGTGCCACTGCTCTGTTTTAGGTATAGAGGAGGAACAAAATATTCATTTTACGGAACACATTTTCTTAGACTCACACTTGGAAGGTGTCCTACAAAAGGCCCGATTCCCCATTTTATGGAATTAGTATGTGAACGTTGACAGTATATTTTATACTGTCAAAGAAAAACAAGATCATATTATGTGGTATAAAGAATATTTTGAGTCTAAGAAAGATGTCCTCAAAGATATTGGTGGTGTACGGGAAGTGGAAGGAAATGAAGCAATACCTGAAATTTTAGCATAAATAGTGTTATAGATGTTTATTTGTGTAGTTGATCGATAATTATTAATAAAATTACATTGAAACATACACATTTATTTATTTACTTTCCACCTGGCTCTATATATTATACTCACTGTGGTATTTTTAAATTATTTTTTTATTTCGATATGAATTTTTATTCATATCGAAATAACATATTATGCATCAGTCAAATCAAATATTATCGTTATAGTAACGAAATTATAATGATAGAATATTATAAAAAAAAGCAAAAGGAGTCGAATTTTAACATGCTAAATAAATATATTTAAAATAAACGTATGTAATAATTTTTGAGAAATAAAGAAAAAAAAATATTAATATTATAATCCAGTTCTAAAAAAATATATTTTAAATGTCATGTAAATTAGTATAACAATTTTTCGGCACAGGTTAAAGAAATAAAACAAAATATTCTAATTACTTCACTTTATTGCACCTATGGAAGTACATTCGTATCTAAATTTCGATGTTTAAAAATCACCATTGTTAATAACATTAACTTTTCTATTTTTAAATGAGTAATACAAAATTTTATGCATTCGTTCAATAATCGATTACATGATGTTTGTTATACATTACGAATTATCATTCATTATAAAGACACCAAAATACCATTTTTAAAGAGAGCTTAAAAATAGAAAATACATATTTATCAACGAAAAATGATGACAATTAGCGTTACCTGAGTACAAATACCCATTTATTAGGATTAAATTCTTAAAAAAAAAACAAGGAACTCATTACAATCTAAGTACATATTCTTATATTATCGTCGTATACTTTAAAAGCCTCCAAAACATATCCAAATAAACGCAGTACAAAATACAGTACTTAAAAAAACGTCATTTAAAAAAATCAAACTTGCGTGTACATTACAATATTAATTTCAGGGATGTTTCGGTGTAACATTTCGGATCTGGATTCGAAAAAAATTTGGTTGCGAAATTATTTCGATTTATCCGTTAGAGTCAGATAATTTCGGTTACGGACATAAACTATAACATTTTTTTATAAAGAATCTGATTTTATATTTGGTTCGGCTAACGTTAGTTACTCTTCGTTTCGGTTACGGTTACGAAGCTCCATAACATCCCTGATTAATTTAGTTGAAGTCAGGTCAGTTGAAAATAAAAAAAGGACAAGGCTAGTTTAAACAATAAAAAAAGCTGAATCTTCACTATTGCTCTATTACGTAACTATCATAAATTATAAAAGCATCGCATTAACAGCTAACATTATTATTTTTTTATAAAATAAGGTACTAAATAAAATATTGTCGTGAGTATTAAAGTTGTTGCGCTCTCAGCTTAGAGTATGGACGTTTTATAATTATGATTTGTTAAATATAAATTATGTTCTAAACACATACCTACATACATTGAGTTGCTACATAGAGGGCCATGTTTGTAAAAATAAAAAAAAACAACACATGAAAAAAAACATAATATGTTGTGAATGACATTTAATAATTAGACAAAAAAACCTTTAAAAAAATACTAATTTACATTACCCATTACGAGACAGCTTAAGTTATTCAGATATAATCGTGAAACAATATTAAATTATGAAGTAACAGTTAAAAATACGTAACTAAAGTGGAAGGAAGACAAAGGAAACAAGTCTTACAGACAATTTATAATACCATACCACTAGGACCTAGTATTAAAAAACACTACATTCATATATAGACAAAACAAACATTATAAAACATGTTATTTTGGTAAACGAATAAATGTATTCTTAATTTGAAATGATCAAATTTTACCATCCAAAGTCTTAAAATTGATATGAAAGTTGTACATTTAAAAATTGTAATACTAACTGTTAAACCAAATAAAAATGGAAAGACATATGGAATATTACCACTATGAGAACAAATAATTAATTCACGTTCTACCCATATGGAATTGGAATGTAATTACAGGTTATATTAAGAAATATTCCCTACACAAGCTGTTAGTCAAAAAATTGAGAAAAAAATCCCGACATTTATTGAGCATTTAAAGTTTTAAACAAGTCTCTAATTTAAACGTAGTAGCTAATACATTTATAATAGATATTATAAAGTATAGTAGGTAAATATAACATATAATAGTGTATGTGTAGTTAAGAACAGAGGCAGTTAGCGTTGGTATTGTCACATTAGAATATTCACGCAATTGACATCGCTATGGACGGCTGTGGGCGGCGGCGGTGCACATTACATCACCTGTGAACACATAATATGTATATAGCTTCAGTTTCACATTGTGTCTTGCATATAGCAGAGTAAGCTGAGGAGCTAGTGTTATGATACTCCGTTTTCTTTTTTCCGCCTGAATATGATGAAGCGGCGGAAGCGTCGACCGCCGCTCAACACTGTCCTATAATTCGGGCAATGGGCACGAAGAGTCCTAACACTAGGTTCCTTCAGTCTCAAGGTTGTATAGCGAGATCGATTGTGTCAGGGTACCTGCAGTATCTGGCTGGCCTCGAAGGCGGTGCCGGGCAGCAGCACGATGGGCGCGGCCACGCGGCCCGCCTCCACGCACACCATGTTGGGGAACTCGTCGTCGCCGAAGTCCGGGATCTCCTTCGCGAACTCCGACCACGGGTTCCAGATCACTGCCCGACGGAAATATGTACAGTGTATATGATAAATAGAAATAATAAAGTGCCATAGATATTTTTTTCGATAAATCTCACATTTTTTAATAGAATATACGAAGAAAATCTATGTATCGTTACGCGATCGTTGATTTGGCCTTGCCTGATCTCCTTCATTAAGTACATCACGATCTAACTACAGTCCACAAATTTTGAGCTGAGCTTTAAGCTAAGCTAAGCTTTAATATATAACAGCAGCGTCATATATTTAATTCTCAACATTTTATTTTTCTATTTGATTTATGAAAAATAAAGTGGGCACTATTCAAGAATAAAAAAATATATCTGAGTAAGCACTAAAAAATAAAACTAAAATCGTGAAAACAAACATGCCCTTAATTATATAATGGGACGATTTATTATTAAGTCAATTTAGACGAGAATGAAGATGCACTTTACAGTGTAGAAAAAATCATAATTTTATTACGATTTTTTTAATTGATATCTAATAATAAGCTTAATTTTTAAAAGATTTTTTTCTATCTCGACTTTTCTGATCACTTACACAAATTCAAAGCACAACTTAAGTCTCGCGGACTATACGTTACACCATATCTTTCAAAATTTGTTGGCCAGTAACAGTAGGATGTATCGTACGATGTAATCTAAGATTGTCTAAGATTTTAAAATTATCACAAGCTTTTGTGTTGATATAAGATATATGATGGATAGGTTACATTTCTGCGTCCTAATCACATTTATATAATTGTTTATATTTAAAATTGCACGTTCCCCGATCTATTGCAAAATAATTCATTATTATTTTTTAATTTTGATAGCAAAATAGAAAATATACTAAAGTAAAAAAAAAACGACTAATAAGCAAATCTTACCTGTATCAGGGAAATTATACTTCTGTATTCTCATCTTGCGTCCGCTGACCACGTTGGTGATGATGTGCTCCTGCATGGTGTTCTGGTAGATGCGATCCGTCCACTCGTTGATGGTGACCACCTCGCGCGTCTCTTGATACACGGCGCCCTCTCGCGTCTGGTTTGTAAAATTAACAATTTATATTTTAAACAAATTGTAAATAAATAAGTCAACGCAGTCGTGGTACAGTGGGATTATTGTAGGTTCGATTTACAATCAGGGACATCATTTGTGATCATTCTGGCAAAACAAAGCTGCGTTATGTTCTGCCAATCAACACGCAATGTCCGAGAAATTTTGTATTTAGTTCACGCAATAACGGATGTTTTAACATTAGCATCAAGACATTCCGTTGAAACTAATGATAAAAAAAGGAAGTAATACAGACATTTTCATTTTGTTATTCAGATAATCATTAATTTTATCATCACCTTTACCTTCAGGACATAATTTTATAATGGACTAGAGGGCGCGCGCGGCTTCGCCCGCTTATTAGGAGTAAATTCTAAAAAAACCACGAAACACGTGTTCAATAAAATATTATTAACAGTCTGAATTTAAATTTTTATAAAAATCAGTGGCAATTTAAAGATTTTTCCATATAAACTTTCAACCCCTTATTTGAACCCTTAGGGGGTAATTAATTCTTAAAAACCATGAAACACGTGTTCAATGAAATATTTTTAAGAGTCTGAATTTCAAATTTTATAAAAATCGGTACAGATTAAAAAACTTTTCCATACAAACTTTCAACCCCTATTTCATCCCTTTAGGGTTAAAATTTTTCAAATTCCCTTCTTAGTGGATGTCCAGAATATGAAAATAAACATCTGCCCAAATTTCACGTTTCTACCATCAACGGTAACGGCTCTGCGTACGTCTTACCTCAGTCAGTCAGCACAAGTCCTTTTATATATATAGATAAAGGAGGTTTTTCATGACTTCTGGACCATTTTCAATGTATTAAATATTTTATATTGCACAACACTGCTGAAGTCGTCGTAGCGCAGCGACACAATGCGTCTGACTGTGAACGCGACGGTTGTGGATTAGATTACAATTTGGGGGAATGAATTATGTCATCGCTCTGGTAACAATGCGGCCTTGAGTTCCACCACTCTAATGTCTCAAAAGTTGAACAGAAATTAGGGAATGAAACAGACATAACACTAGGTTCCCTCTGCCTACCCTGTTATATATAAAATACAACATAAAGCTACAAAAAAATAATCCAAATAATTAGAAACCTTTAGATCTATGATATTTCCAAATACCTTATCAATAAACATGCAGCCATGCATGCCTGTGATCTGGCAGCGTCGCACATCGGGAACCTTGAAGTACGTATGGAGGAGGAGCTGGCAACTGAACGTCAGCTCTTTACTAGGATTGTACACTCCTATGTTGAAGTGCAACTCCTTCTCCCGTAGAATAAGGCGGTATGTTAGTCTGAATCTGTAGATTACGATTTACGATTATAGGAGAGGAAAAATCAAGAAAATTGATGTTTCATACCAGTTCTTTATAAAAGAGAACAATATGTATCTTGTAATGGCGGCTATATGAAAATTTAGGACATTTTTTCATCATACCCACATTGAGGACATTGAACAAAAATATGTAATCCGCCATTTTGTTACGGCGACTATAATGAATTTACTACGACATTGTCTATTCATTATCATTATTGCAATGTGATCGGAAGCAAAGATCTATTCCAACTTGCCACTAAAACATAAGGTGTTTTTTTAAGATTTACAAATTAAAGAAGAAAAGCTAGTTTAAATCATAATTTAGACTAGATTTTAATTTTAATTCATTTAGTGTAGAACATTTAGTCTTATCTTAAAATAATAACATAATGTACTTCATATAATACAATAAGACAACAATATAATGTTGCTTCACTCTTATCCTGCATATTAAGGGTAAGCAGAGATGATTGATGATTCTCTTTCTCCGAAAATTCAATATGTGTGTTGAGATTCGAAACTCAATGCTGCGCTTGTTTAATAGAGCAGAGAAATAAAAATAATTATTAAATATGATCACACACCACCACCACACAACGCTAGCCTCGAATTATTATAATGTTTATGGAAATATATTTTTATTAAAAACTATAATATAAATATATTTTTAACAACCTGTTAGAACTAAAGCATTACAGTTACGTTCCGACTTATCTCATATCATACTTTTTTAGATATTTTTATATAAACTACTTACTTATGATTTCATATTTTTTCTAAATTTCTTATCTTTTAATATTCAACTATTAAAATTACAAGTCAGTTATAAGAGCATTACCTACATTATTTTTCAAATTTTATATTTTCGTGTATGCTAACTTGGGCATAAAACTGTAGGTAGGTAAAATAGTAGGTATTATTTTTTAGTTTGGTAAGCAACTAAAAAATTGACAATAACCAATTTTGAACATACAATCATCACAAATGTTTCACATTATTGTGAGACAAACGTATTTATAAATAACTTCTTCTTCTTCTAGCCAGACCAGGAATACGACATTTTTAATACTACAACATATACCTTTAGTTCGGTGGGTCACAGTTAAGGCCATTATAAATTATTCCTATATCATAATATTTTACATGTATAATAATATAAGTAGCGTTTGGCGCTTCGTTCTCTCTGACTTCTCCGCTATGTATACAACGTAAAGCTGAGTTAAGTGTATATAAAATCATTTTAATGTATGCATATTATTTTAATTACTTTTAGCGACCATAATTGGTAATATGGTATGAAGACCTTTTAAATATATATGCTAACTTTTAGATTGGCGTATCGTATCTCGTGATCGATCGTGATCGTATTTGGCGAGAAGTGGGAAACGGAGTGTTTAAACACTTAACACTTCCCTCTGCTTAATCTAATGTGTGCGGAATACAGCGTGAAGCTGATTTATTTTTTTTATTTTATCGTAACTAGAAAATTATTTTTCTTAAAATATATATTAATAGATATTACAATTTTACCATTTGATTTATTACTGTAATGCAAATGTTACAATGAAGAATAAATACACCAAATGTTTAAACTAAACCTTTTTGTGCGAAATATTTGCAAAACATAAGAGATGCACAATTTTTATTTATTTCAGAAAAAATACATACTGGAAATGCCACATGGACCGCGTAAAGTCATCGTCCATGAGGCTGAAGACAGCTTCCACGTCTCCACTGGGTAGTCGCTCCGGCATCTTCTCTACGTGCCAGCGAGCCACCCGCGCGAACCCGTGCTGGGGACCGAACGCCCATTGTCCGAATTGAGCTGTGGATATCGAACACAAAAATCGTAAATAAAAATTAAATCGTAAATAAAAAGTAAAATATATTTATATTATTATAGTCTGGAAATAAGAATTTCGTGAGTATGCAAAAGCGCGGTGTTGAGTTTCGCCACTCAACACGCAGTGCCTGGAAACGGCGGTAAATGATGAACCAGAGTGTCTTAAGAATAGATTCCCTTGCCTACCCGACGTTTGTGGATTGTCATTTGGGGAATTAATGCTCTGGTAACAACATAGTGCAGCTTTAAGTTCCGCCAGTCAGTGCATGGGGAACGGAGTGCCTTAACACTAGGTTCCCTCTATCTACCTTGCTATAACTTATATACATCTTTTAATCAAACGCTATTAAAAAACTCTTACTTGTACCTTCATTACAAATATTATAATAAGGTGCCGAAAAAAGATCTATTTAGTATTATTTATTCAGCTTGCGTAAAGAATGTTTCTACAAATAATTTTGACAAATCGACAGAATTTAACTAATTCAAAATATAATTTCTAAAGAAAACGTGGTTACTTTAATTCAATTCTCTAACATTTATTTTATTGCTATGCTTTTAAAATTCGGCATTACAGTAAAGCACTTTGCGGGTCCACAATGTCCATTAAGCACTTAAATGTTCTAAATATTCAGAGCAGTTCATACAGTCTACAATCTTTGCTAAAAATAGTCGCAATCTTATTATTTTAAATTAGATACAAATTTATTACGTACGTATTAATTAGCGAAACTTAACGCCGCATTTTTTAAAAAAATGACAAAAAAACTATATATTTAAAATATTCTTAATCTATTTTTTCAAATATTACTATGTTTTCCATTACTTTATAAATTTCTTTATAAAAAATATTTACTTTTGTTACAGTCAATCTGGGTAACTTTGATTCTTCGGGTAACATTGACATAAGGAACTAGTTTCGATAATTTTTCCGTATGATATAATAATATTGACTATTTTTATTTAATATGTTTATTTTAATTAATAAATAAAAATTTAAAAAACAAAAAGAAACTTAAGACTCAGCAGGAGGAAAATAAATATAAAGATAATGTTACATTAGCACCATAAACAATGTGCTAAATGAATTGCCAACTGAAATTGAAAAATATATAAATATGATGATGGATCAACAGTAGATACAAGTAAAATAAGTATAGAAATGTTTTTGTTATTGATGACAATTTTGACGGGGGATTATGAGGGACACTCTTGCAATGTGCTTTAAATTTTATTGAAGTATCTATAAAAGTTACCCAGATTGGCTGTATTGTTAAAACTTCGTATAAATCCAACAACAAAAATTATACTTACGAAATACAAACGGTATTCCTCCCCGAATTGCTCTCTTCCCATCGAACACAGCTTGCTTACTAAAAGGAAAACAAAAAAAACATTGAACATTTTTGCAAATTTTATTTTTAAAACAAGGAAAGTTTACAAAGAATCAGTAGCTGTACCCATAATGCTAAGGATTCAAACGAAATCGCTGGAATACCAGAACAAAGTTTCAACCAAGAAAACTTTTGGAGTTCTTCATAAAAATATTATACGATCAAAATTTTAAACAACTTTAATTTTAAATTTTGAAATCATCCTACTAATATTACAAATGTGAATGTTTGTAAGGATGGCTTTTTGTTCCATTTTCACGTAAAAATTACTAAACAGATTTAGATGATACTTTGCAGTAATATAGTTCATATATCAGAATATCACATATCAATTTATGTAAACATTTTGTAATTTGTATAGTTTATTGTCAAATTAGAGGAGATAAAATAGATATATTTAATAATTCTATGGAGTGAGGATCGAACCCAAAATCACCGCGTTTACAGTCAGATATTGCTCCACTGCACGCCACGATGGCATATTACTACAAGAAACATAATTCAATCAAATTAAGATTATAAAGGCACTTTTTGTGGCTGTAGACATTTAGATGCCTCAATATATGTAATTAGTTCCATGAACAAATGAATACCTCCTGGTTTGATGGAAAGATAATGATGATAATGAAAGAAAAGCGTAATATTATTACAGATACACATTAAACAGTAACCTGCATGGAATACAAAGTGGAGTAAATAAATAATTATAAGTGATAATCTTAACTGTTCCCATTTATTATAGAGATTAGTGCAGACTACTTTTTGTTATTATAGAATACCTAATTAAAATTCCATCATACATCCAGTTATGGCGGTTAAGGGACAAAAAGGTTTTAATAATTAAACGTATTGTTTTAATAACTAAGCTTATGTGGGAAGAAAAAGAAGAGTATAATATCATACACATTTATTATTAAGAAAATAAATGTGTATTATATTATATTATAGCATAATAAAAAGTCTATACCTAGGTTATAAAAAATAAAAATATTTACTAAAACCCACCGCAAGTTGCGTGCAGGGAAATATTTATATATATTTTCATTCTCTACAAATGATAACCTCTAGACTAACTAACGCAACGACATTACTAAAAGTAAACAATCTGTAGAGAACATCCACAACTGAAATATCCCATATTGTATCACAATAACCACAAAATGCACCAACAGTTTATCCAGAAGCGAGAGACATCAGCATTACTTTCCAACTCACGTTTTGAACAAGATCAATTTTAGCGGTTGCATTCCAACGCAGCCGGGGGACGCTGCAAAAAGCACCCTTATATTATAAATGCATCAGTGGTCAGGTCGGCATCGCGACAAAAACGGAGCCGAGCAAGCCGCGTATAAATTATTTATGCCATTTTTAGCATTTCGGAGTTTGTGACGCGACTGGACATCGGCGTCGATTCTCGGCAGATGTCAACCGCAAAACAAACACTGTCGTATTCCTGGATAATCTGATGAATTCTCACACCATTACTCGTTGCATACCTCCTAATTAAGAGACGATGCATTTACAGCTAAACGATCCTCTGCGTTTTTATATGATGCTACGAACAAATATTTTAAGCATTAACACCAATAAGAGTACCCATACGTTCTTAAAAACGTCCAAATTACCGATTTGGAGTTTTTAAGAACGTATGGGTTATGTACGTATGTGTTATGTGCAGTTTAAGCCGTTTAAAATTAAGAACAAATACAATTCCAAATAATAACGATGACAACGTTGCGAAAACAAGTTAAGGTAAATTAATGTTATATAAATACCTAAAGCCATAACGCCTCCGCTTTTCTAACCAGTCCTAATAATTTTGTATTAATTGTAAGTGTTAGTATAAATGACAATGGAAATGCATTGCCATTTTTTTCTTCTTTAATACTAAGAACAATTGAATCGGAGTTTGTGACGCGACTGGACATCGGCGTCGATTCTCGGCAGATGTAGAAGAGAAAAGTATCAGAAATGTTAAATATATAATATTTTCTCTACTATGTTCACACGGTGAGGACAAACGTTGTAGGTCGGAGATCAAGTAAAACTGTGCTGTTAATGTAACTGGAATTTTAACGAAAAGTTGTTATAGTTTGTTTAACAGAGATACTCTAGAATCACAATATCACCGTAAACTCTCTCCATTCTATTTTTTAGCATATATTTTTCAATAGTTTTAAACACATTATAAAACAAAAGAACCCAACGTGCATTAATAAAATATACAGAAAATATTTCAAGTAAAGTACTAATTTACCTCAACTAATTTATTGGAAATATCGTTAAGGCTGAGTTTCCGTATATGGAAGAATTACTCGAAACGTTTTAATACTCCACTGTGCTAATTTAGGTAGCAAAAATTTGCATGGTTTTAATTATTTATTGATCCGTGATTAATTTTAGTAATTGGCTATAATTAAAATGCCTAATTAATATTCCATATGTAGCCACTCAAAAACTGCGACCAACTGTGGGCAGTGTCATTAGCAAAAACATTAAAAAAATATCAAGTTCCTACCATCAGAACTTAAATAGCTTGCATTGTATACTAATTTTATAACGTTAAGCGTAGGATATCTCGATTATTTCTTAATGAATACTTTATTTTTTCTTATATTCAAGGGCTGCGTGGATACTATCTTTATTTTTAGTTGTTCAGCTTAAATTTGTAAAGTTCCAGAAAATAGGTGTAGCCACGAGGGGCTAGATAAAGTTTTAATTAGAGATTCCGGATGGAATTCCTTCATGAGCAGCGGTCGGCCGATACATTCCCGCTTCGGCATCGACCAAGTTTTTACACGGCACAAACTCGTTCCATCCACCGTCCGTCTCCCTTGGAAACAATGGCTACAGAAAATGTAGCTATGCCGATCGATTTCTTACTATAATTATCGCTATAAAGTGTTTAAAGTATTAATTAACCTTTTGATTCCCAGAAATATGGCCCGTCGATACTGCATTGCCAGACATTTTTTGCCGATTCCATCCCATTGTCACACATTATAAATGATTTATATAATTAAATGGCAGTTATACTTATTGTTACTTTATAAAAAAACTTTTTTCATTATTCTGAAAATTATACATACAAAAAAGTATAAAGTGTACTTAGATTTTACAATTTACTGAATTTGAAAGATGATAATATTGTAGTTCTCTAAGATAGAAGAATACGAATAAGGTACGGTGAACCTTCAGTTGTAATATAATTAGGATGTTCACAGTTTTGGGCTAATGTGAAAAAATAGTAAATTAATAATATAAATCAACTCAAACTACATATAAGTCGCACAAAAAACTATCAATGTCACGGCGCTCTCATCCCATTGTTGCACGCTTTCATGAACTAATCTAATACGTGCACTTATTGCTTCTCAACATTGTCAAGTCTAACCGTTTCTCGTGAGATGGCTGATTAACCGCATTGAGAAACTGAGACAGAAAGCCCTTACATCACTTAAAGACGACGCTCGTTACGGTATAATTGGCCAATGAAAATATTTATCAGGTACATAAATTTACAGCTGTATACTCCCCTTATAACATTATAGCAATACAATGCATCATTTATTTGTTAATTCGTGGTAGCAAAAATTACCTTTTAAGGTCAAGTATTTCTAGTAATCATTTTTAATTGTTTAGAATTAAATTTAACTCAAATATTTGTTTCTTAAGTGTTAATTCAATTAAAATTGTATCAACATAAGTATAATTTTGAATTTTTTTTTTATAGTTGAGTTGTTATGCGCCACAGACTTTTGTTGTCCTTGCCTTTTTTGTACTTAATTGATTATTAAAAATGTTATTTTTTTTTTTAAAATGTGAAGTGGACGTTAATATCTTAAATGGTCTGCTTTTGTCAAATCCGAGTTCCTTTTGTCAAATCCGAGTTTTTGGCCGTTGATTAAGTTGATTGCGGTGCAGTAAGTTGATTTCGTAATATATCTATTGCCTCCTCATATCTATAGGAAATAGTCATTTTGATGTTGTGTTCCACTATATGCGTCACGGAACCTTCATTTACCCGGCGAATGAACCTGCCGATAGCGTCTTCCTCGGCGTCAGTGTAGTAGATGCATCCTTTTGTATGCCTTGTTAAGGCTACGATTGCATGTAATATGCTGTTGTGTAGGGCGTT
This sequence comes from Heliconius erato x Heliconius himera, assembly GCA_013421005.1. NCBI lineage: Eukaryota > Metazoa > Arthropoda > Insecta > Lepidoptera > Nymphalidae > Heliconius > Heliconius erato x Heliconius himera. Next base: position 32,726 of record JAATLQ010037041.1, on the reverse strand, counting down.
TTTAATGGCCTTAGTTTGGATGAGTACTACAAACTCGTATGTAAGTCCCTGAGATTCGTTGATGGCCAGGGTGCGTGTCCCTTTCCGTATCCTTTTCTGGTTAGGTCCGCTTTTTCTGCTTGTGTATGGACCAGGTACAGAGTATTGGGGGAATCTATAGGGATGGAAGCACCCGTATATCGCGACTTTCTCAGGGAGCGAGTTATCTGTCGGGCTGAGTAGATTCTGTTATAAACTTCGTTGAGCCCGTATGTCACATCCATTGGACATCTATATGATCTCGCTAGCTCTTGACTGATGGCCGTCACGAGGTTTGGGCCGATATAGTGCATTTGGAAGAGGTTTAATCTGTCGATAAAAGGTAGTTGGTTTATGTCCCCGATAAGTATAAGTGTCTTGGCCTTTGATAAAAAACAACATCGAAAGCGCTGAGGACTATTAAGTTAAAACACAAAAAATACCATACTTTGTGTACCATACGCCAAGTACATAATTTCAAGTAACATTAACATTAAAAATTCAAAAAGTTAAGCACTAAAATCATTAGATAAGACTGCAACGTGTATCATACATGGTCCCGTTGTCGGCAATGTTCGGTAGCCACTAGCCAATAGCCATTCCATTCCATTATAAGATAAACGCCCGTTGTAATTACACACGGAGTAACGAATAGGACCTGTCCAAGAGTGGAATTCATTAATATTGGCTCGTATCTATTCACGTCAGATCTCAGGCGGGAAGTTATAAAATTTTAAAAATGTGCGACTCAATAAAATTGCATAGCCAATTACTCGCTAGTTTTTTAAATGGATACAAATATAAACACTAGAATTAAGTTATCATACCAATTATTATAAACAAGGAGACCTAATTGCATCAGTGACATTTAATTAGTCCGAGTGGCCACCGTTTCAAATGAACAAAAAATTATTATTGAAACCGAAATGGGAACATAAACGATTAGTGATTTCACTTTGCTATTCCATTCATGTTGACAATTTTAAATATAGATAAAACAAAATAATAAAAACATATTTTAAGTATTTATTTTCCGGAGCGTTATTCGCACTATGAACTGGTTGTGGTGGCGCAGCAAGGTTCACAGAGTTAGCTCGTTGGTTCCAATTAGTCTCAAATTCATACAGGTAATGAAGTGTGTCCAAATTGTTGAGAGAGAAAAAGCGTTCAGGCGCATATCATACATCTTCCAAAATTTTCCCACACATCTGATACCAGTAAGATAAAAATGTTGTTTTTATTGCTATAATAAACAACATATAACATATAATTTTCTTGTAAGATGTGTGATCTATGTGTGTGTATCTATCCGGTATATAGCTACTATTTTGGTATCATAATTTATAGATTACAGAAGACTATGATGTAATATATATTTTATATAAAAACACAACAAAAAGTACCTAACCATTAAGATATATGTATAACCAATTTTTAAAACCTTTTATTTTATATATAACCTTTACGAAGTTGAAGCTAAATTGTCGTCAAATTAACTAGAACTGAGAGAACAAAGTTATGTCACTGTCCACGGTGTTTACCCCGCAGGGGACGTCGCGTACTAACTTATACATTTGTATAATTAACCTTTCTAACTAATTATCTGACGGCGGGTAAAGTAAGGAAATTTTAATAAATCAATTTGAACCAATTGCAATGTTGTTCATACAACAATGTTAATCAATGAGCACTAATAGCATATCATGATTACACAGGGAATAGGTATATTATGTAAAAATCATCTAAATATATTAATATTACCTTTTATTTTCTAATAAAAAGTATCTACATGTAATTATACAATTGAATCATAGTTAATTCTATCTACCTAACATTTGAAATGAGATTTCCATTTGATTTATAAAGATTCTAAAACAGCTCAAACTGCTTATATAATATGGTATATTGAAAAGTATCTAATTATTTAATTTGTTTTGTTCTTGATGTGAGAATAAAAAAGAGTCTTTGAAGCGCTCCAGAGTTAATGACACGAAACGTGTTACTTTGACATATTAAGAGGAGACCATAAACTGGTTTAATACAAAAAAAACTAGTTGATAAAGGCTGGTGCTACTGTGCAGAAACAAACAAAAAGGTCGCATAAATGATGCGACACTCGACACTGACGAGCTAGTACACAGTTAAGTGCTTTAAGATATAAGGATATCATCACCTGGCTCGACGATCTTAAAATATCACAGAAAGTGTAACTTTGGTTGGGAGTTTTACAAAAAAAAACACTAAAACACAGTTTCTTTAAAAAATACTACCGCCCATTCTTCTAAAATTACGGGAAACAAATGGACTATTATAAAAACAGAAATACGAATTTTTGTGTTTTTTTTGGGTATGCTACAAATAAGGATACGTTATTGTAATAACTTTTATTTTTTAGTCCCCATTTAATATACTTATAATATCTACAGGTGTTACACGTATATTAAATGTGGGGACATGTTACAAAGCAATAATGTGACGATAACTAAATATATTATTTACAATTTCAGAAAATAATGAGCAAGTATATTATTAGATATAATAAAAGATCATTGAAGCAGAAAGTCTTTACAAAGCATTTCATTATATATTTTTTTAAAGATTCACTCAAGTAAAAACTTGTCAAAAACTATCATTATAAATAGGATGACTAACATAATAACGAAAATCTAAATTAAGTTATAGTTTAAGTGTCCGAATCATTTCCACGAAGATCTAAAAAAAGGACAAATTTATTATTACTATTGATAATAATATTAAAAACTGTAGTTATAATTACTTATGAATATATGTAGAATATATTAAATCATAGTCGTAAGTAACCTTCGTAGCAACCACGGCCGTTGAAAGTGTTAGCCGGAACAGCGTAGGTGCCGCCGCACGTGCCTCAACCCGGCACACAAGGATTTTGTAACATTCGTATCGTATCGTATATCTAATAAAACTTTTATGAGCCTTATTACTGCAATATTATGTATATAATTAATTATGAATTTTGTTCTTTAAGTTAAACATGAAATTGAACTCTACAATTAATATAATGTTGTGGTAATTGTCAGTTCTTAGAAAAATATTTCAAGAATAATTAGAATAGTTTAGAATTTTAGATGGCATAACGACGCATTTAAAAATACCTTACCAATATAACAAAGTATAGTAGTACATAATAGTATGTTAAAATACACAAAATATACTTTTAGACATATTTATACAATATTCAAAGTTAATAATTTGCTTGGCGGTGTAAAAAATTATGAAAATTAAAGAATGAAATATAACTTATAACTAACGTAAAGAGTTCTCCACTTATTTCTCAAAATGTGTCCAGATTAATTTAAAAAAGGCTATTATAAAAATCTGTGTATAAGTTCTCGTTTTTATTCTAAATGTTACACAAGAGCGACAATAAACTAATAAATAATATCGATTCTCACCATCTCTATCCAGCACGTAGCGTGCGGCAACATGATAAAACAAAGAAACCCCCGAGTCTCAATAGACCACATATTCATAAAATAAAAAAAAGAATTGTTTCAACTCTATTCATATTTCATTTATGAGCGAGTCATCTTAACGGTACTTAAAATACACAAGGGCTTAGAAGTCTGTGGAAGTTAGTTTTAAAAGTTGTTTTGAACACCATTGTGGTTGTATTCAGTTGTCGTAATAAGAATAACATATACTAAAATTAAAATATACACGATATACATATCTTGTATTTATATATAATATGATTACTTTTAATTTGAGATTAAAGATAACAATTTCAAAATTTTAAAGAATAAATTATAGAAAAAATAATGTCTAAATTTAAATTTGCTTTAGCGCTATATTATCTACGAGTATAACAATAATGAGAAATAATCCTAGATAAGAGTGGACAGGGACAAACTTAAACGCCGTCGACAGGGGTCAGCGGTGGACCATCGTCCGCAGATGTTCCGGACAGCAGATTAATATCCTCTCCGGGTCGATTTAACACTGCCTGATAAGCCGATTAGAACCTTGGGGGTGTGCTTAGAAGACTTAGTCGCGGTACCTTCAATACATAAGTATTTTAGATAAATTACATAACTTTTGTTTATAAATAAATATATATACTGTCAGCAATTCTATACAATATAAAATTTCCCTTAAATTTGCTCTATAATCAACGTAAGACGAATAAAATAAATCTCTTTTGAAAACGTAAATACATATATTAAACTCCCAAAGATCTCAAATAAATTTAAATAGATAGAGATGCCAATATTAACGTGTTAGTCGGCTTCTTGTGATGCCTTTTATGGTAAAGATTCGTGTTTAACACGTCATAATAGATATCAGCTGTTTACAAGTATTGAATCTATAAATCATACAAGATGCAACCATGTAAGGACGCACGAGACTAATTCTGGTGATGTCATACGAAACTTTAGAATTCAATCGCGCGTTCTCTTCCTAACACTATATATAATCTGTCTACGATTTAGTCAACTATTCCAAATACAACAAAGTCGAATATTACATATTATAGAGGATGGCATCCTCAGGCTTACCATACCTACATAATTACACGCCCAAACAAAATGAGCTATCACGAACTGACGAAAATTATAATCACCACGCAATATAAACGTGGGTTGATAATAAGGCAAGAAAATGTTGTACGCATTACAACATTAATGATGTAGAAACGAGACTAATGTATATTTAAGTAAATATAAAATATTAAAATTTACATCTTTAGTGAAACAGTCAAGGCGAAAAATACAAAATTCATTAATCTTAAATATAGCTATTCATTCTATTGGAATCAAAGGTCAAATTTGTTCACTAACGCAATTGCGTCTAGTTATAAATTATACTTATAGATAGATGATAATTATCTTGTGCTATAGCAAGTATACAAAATATACAATAAATCATATCCGAGTTCACGCGAAACTGGTACTAAATCAGGCACTAAGCAATCAAACGATGAATACTACGAGTAGGAGGATTACTAATCACAAATTGGCCTGTTAAAACTCAGCGGGATCAGCGCGTCTAATATTTCATAGCAGCTGTCTTCTGTCTAATGTGTGGAACAATCGATGTCTTGGGTGTCATTCGAAGGGACAAAAAGAGCAACATGTGTTATATATTGTCGGTATCACGTGCAAAGTAGGGCCATGCTTTCTGCTTACAACAGTAGAAGTTCATTATGAAATATACAAAAACTTATGTATTTCGACGTTACGTTCCGGCTAGCACGTGTATAACAAATACTGTTCCTATGAAAATTAAACCTATAATTTACAGATATAATATTTCAATATATTTTTCAATAGAACAGCATACCCGAAAGATATAATAATAATGAAGAAAATAGCATTACCAGTTACAACGTTAAAAAATTTAATTGTATTATTATTATTACGCCATAGTAAATCTGTAAAAGCAACGCAGTTACACGTCCCAAGTTTATTGGAAGTCAAGTGGAAGGAGATATGAGGTCTATTCAGGAGCACTGGCGTGTGACGCTGAGGTCGGCGATGATGCCAACATTCCTTACACTTTTTTATATACAACCATCTTTCAATCTCAACGATATAAACTAGAAGTGTGATCAATGCAGCACCCAAAAGAACCTCAAATTTTTTTACAATCCTAATTACTCAATTTGTAATTTAAATTGCGCTTTACGGTACATAATTAATCATGACAAGGAAACATACTTCAAACAAATTCTTAGAAACGTTAACTAGTCAATAGCTATGAATTGGATCTCATACTCCTTAATTAAGAGCTTTATTTCGAAACAGGCATCGTGGAAAAAACTTTAAATATTATAATTATGTGACTTTATAATAAAGTATCTGTTCTATATGAATGTGCAAAAGAATATTTCATTATAAACCTATGTAGATTAATGAAGTTACTGACAATTCATCTCGTTTAAGTCCAAAAAATCAGTGGAAGGAGATACGATGAGCGTTTTCAACTGCTTATTTCACAGATTTAGAAATGTATCTCTATACACCTTATTAGGTATACACTTGCACCACACGTAATTATTTAGTTATGCTACATTGACCATAAATTACTATGAAAAAAAGAGCTATTACAATGTAATAAAATGGACTAATCCGATAGAAAATAGAATAGAAAATTTCTATGATCGAAATGATTTCCCATCTAATGACGCGATAAACCCGTTTCGGCGACCACTGATCCGTGAAGTGGCGCATAATATGAAGCTAGGGCCCATTGACGCGCGTCGATCGATGGTAATCACACGGTCATCCTGGCTTGCATCGCCGCATAAAATTATCTCCACATTAGCGGGGTGGACCATTTGTCATCGGTGGAGGTGTATGGGGGGGAGGATGGGGGGGGGGCGGTAGGGAAGAAAGTGCCGGCAACTCGGGGTTGCAGACGCGACCACAAAAACAAGATGCGGCAGGGGGCGAAGCTACCCGCTAGCTGGCTACGTAATAAATTGTGTTTATTTGCACTGAATTACTAAAGCTCTGTTTTAACTTGCCTCATTAGAATGCAAATGTATTTAAGTTTTTTAAACGCTGATCCAAACGTACCTTCTGTCATATTATTTCAAAGTATATTTATAGTTTATGTTTTATAATATATGTATGGGTAGTTCTACAAATTCAGGAATTTTGCGCGGCTCGGCCGAAATATATATGACAAATTGTTTTAAACTCATTTATTTCCTTTGATTACTATAATTTACAACTGTTTTTAGTTGGTCACTAAAAATAATAAATATTTACAATTATTTTCTGAACGAAATTACTGTTCAAAGTGCAAAATTCTCAGCATCCTGACGTGTCCCTCGAACGAAATCTAGTTCTAAATGTGTCGTGATTT
>JAATLQ010037041.1:0-13456 GCA_013421005.1 Heliconius erato x Heliconius himera | reverse complement strand
GCAATCTGCACATCAAGTATATCATCCGGGTTAATTTTGGGCTACTAGTACGCATTGGTACTCTTAATATTGAATATTTTTTTGATCTCCTTGTAACTGCAAATACGTATAAACCAAATTCAATCCCAAATTGCGGAGCAATTCTGTTCGTTTACGTTTGTTCCTTTTATTGGCACTTTCTTGAGATATAAAGTTAGCATTGATAGCTGCCATATTTAAAAGTCCCTAAAAGATCGTCAATGGCCAGCGTTGGCTATTGCGAGAGACATCATAAGTTGCGCTCAGTTTGTCGACAACTGTCTGTGTTCTCCAGCTTTTGTCGAGCTATAAAACGTAATAATTTTCGGCTTTTTCTCATCTCCAGTGCTCTCATCAATTTTATCATCATGGTGAAGAGTTGAGAGCTGGCTTCATCTGAAGAATGCTGTAAAACTTCGTTAAGCAATGATATAAGTCTTTTTTTACTGCTTACCACTGACATTTTTGTTTATAACCTTAAAAAAAGCAATAATTGGCAAATAAATAAAGAGCATTTCACGTAAAATATGCTGTTCTTTTTGTAGACAAATAAAAATTAAATCAAAAATAAATAAAACCAAGGCAAAAGATAAAAAAAAATGTCACAAAATGTATACACAAAGTATGTGGCGGGGTGTGACTTACCCCACACACGTTTGCACGCATGTATTCCGAGCACTGGCCGGCGCAACACTGCGATCATGTCACTTTCCACTCTCACCATCCTTTCCCTCCAGCTACACAAAACCGCTAAAACGTAACATCGCGAATTAAAATGATATAGGGTTATGAACTGTCCTAGGGGTATGTCACACCCCACCACACTCCCGCCGGGTTAAACAAATACATATTTAATTATCTGTGACAATGATACCTTTGAAACAGACTGGAGCGAGCATTTCATTCCCAAGGCATGTTATCATTTACAAAATCTTTTCACAATTTTTTTAAATCATGATATAGAAAATTCTCTGACGTTTTCTGGGATCCTATTGTAAAAGCGTACACATTGTCTCAAAAGAATTACGGATTCGATGCAACCGAGTTACAGGTGCACCCAATTTTCATATTGAATGTTATATACATAAAAACTAAGGACAAATTTTAAAAATATTTGTTTTGTATTTTAATTAGCCAGTTCAAATACAGCTATGTAAATCAAAATACATTAATTTAAAAGTTCTTTTTTCTGACTGCCAAGGGCAGACTATTATATATTGATAGTGACTAATTTCAATATTTGTACAGATGCATGTATTTATGACTGTTATAAAATAAATAGATTCTGCATCAGTACTTTTTGCTTATACATTTCTTTTATTGAATAATTTAAAATACGTAATCATTTCTTTACTTTGACTAAACAGCCAAATAAAGTAAACACTGAGCCTACTATACTACCATCCATTATTGATTTATAAATATTAAAAGCTAACAACTTTAATTTTTGAAAGCTAATTTTAAATTACATTAATTTTAAATAATTCCAAAAAAAAACCTTTTTTTGTTTAGTAAACTAATTTTAGAATAGACAAAAATTATTAAGCTAAAGGTTAAAACATAAATTTAATGTAACTAAAAAAAACATTCTGTTAACACTGGCTTGAGTTGTTGCTAACGATTACGGATACACTTCATTATTGCATGCATTATTGTAATTTTCTGCAATTTCACATTTATATACTCAAGGCTTTTTTATTGCTGTACCAAATTGAAACAATTATTGACCAGTATTAAGGAAGAATTGCTGCCATTGTTGCAAATGTTATAGATTGAAATTCTGATAACTGGAATTACTGATCAGTAATGATTTCATTTCATTTTTCACTTTTTCCTGACACTCAAAGTACTTGAAGTGACTGAGGAAATGAAATATTAGAGATTTCATTTACTGCGGGTAAGAATTGAACCCACAACTGTTGTTGTGTTTACTAATGCACGCTTCTACTCCATGATGACCGCATTTATTGATCCATATTTTACTAATAACAGTGTCCATAGTGGCACAGTGAGATGGATACAGATTGATCCCTACTCAAAGGAAGGAATTATTTTTATTTCTCCACTCTGATAGACATAAAAAAAAATGAATGTTCTACTTAACACTAGGTTCTCTGTGCATACTCTGTTAATAGAATAAATTTATTTTTTTACTTGCATATGTTTCTATATAAAGTAATATTACTATGTTAACTTAACTCTTTTGCCATTGCTTGAATTTGTTTGAAATTTTACATCTAAAATCTGATTACAATAAAATATTTTCATAGCATCAACCTAATAGAGGATTAAAGCTAGTCTTGGTGCAGTGGCACAAAGTATGTCTGTAAACGCGACTGGTTGTGGGCTCGATCCCAATTCGAGGAAATGAAATATTTATTTAAATTTATATTTCCTTTTTTTCGCTCTGGTGTTGTGAGGCAAAAGCGCGGCGTTGAGTTCCATTAGCGCAAAGTGGGGAACGGAGTGTGTTAACACTTGGTGCCCTCTGCCTACGCTGCTGTATGCGGGCTACAGCGTGAAGCTGATTTTTTTTAATTAACCTTACATTATATAATGGAGATAATCAAAAAAACATTTAATGCTTTTTTATTTTTCGCTTTATATATTATGCATTTTACTATCAATATCGGGTTCATTAGATAACTTCTGTAATTTCCATTACCACTTGTTTATGTTTAAAATTTAAAATGTTATTAATCGCGACAGTTAGTTAATTTAGCTGTTTATCTACAATATAGTTAGATAAAAAGCTTCCAAACTACCTATTGTATGTAGACAAGTATAGAGTTACCAAATTGTGATACACAATTTTATTAAATTAGTCATTTAAAATTAAATATTATATTTTAATATGTCTTAATATTATATTTTAAAATATTCATGTAAAATATTTAAAACGCTACGCTAAGATAAAGCGCGGCGTTGAGTTTCGCCACTCAACATACTATGTCTCGAAAATTGTCTACGTAAAAGAAAAATATTATTTTATTTTTCCTATTATCGCACAAAATGCGATAACAACCTTGATGGTACAATAGGTAACTTATATAATATAACCTACATGTTTGTATTTAATAATAATTGTTTTCATATCGTCGCTATTTTCCTCTGTGGTGGCCATGTTTTTGCTTTTTCTTTAAACTATGTAAAATGTAAAGCAATAATTGTTGAGACATCCGTCATTATGTGAACAAAGTAACTTGTTCACGACACAGATGTTTTATAGAATATGTATCTATGTATTCATGAATTCATTTCCCAGAGTAAGAATAGAACCACCATATTACAGTCCGAAATTGTGTCACTGCGCCACGGCGACCTTGCCTACGTGCTAGCTTTTGTATTTCATATTGTTTTATTCATCTTCCATTTCCATACAGTACTATTATCAAAATTAAGTAGAAAAGATTATGCAACATCGCCATTTTTGCACTTATCGAGATATTTTAGTAATTTAGACGACGAAACACAACTCAGCATTCTTATCTTATCAAACAAATCCAGAGTCTTATCTAACTATCCCAAATATGTAAATTTAAATTAATTTTAAGCCCACGACAAAATTGAAAACCATAGTGACGTTTGACTGTTAACGCGATGGTTGTGGGTTCCCATCGAGGAAATAAAAAAAAATTAAAATATTTATACGGACTTATCTGTCGAAAATTAAAGTTCAGCTCGAGACAAAGTACGGCATTGTGTGTAGTGGTTGTACGCCACTACATTCAACGTGTTGAATCTGGGGAAATCAGTGTCTTAACACTATGTTCTCTCTCTGCCTTTCCTGTTATATATAGGACAAAACATGTAGCCAAAAAAAACTACAAAAAGGCCATCATAGCTAAATAGCACAGTCACTAACTATACAAACGTCGGTCGTGAATTCGATCCCTAAACTGCACCGTTATACTACATTTTGAAGTGAATACCTCTATAGATTTGCTACCATACGGTGGCAATAAAAAATAATTATAACAAAGCCAAAAAGCAAAGGCTAATGATAACAATATAAGGGGATGCATATTGGCCTTGTAGTTTCATATCTATCCTCTATATTCAATACAAAATTATAGCATTGGATACCTACAGCATCAAAGAATTCATTACAATAAACAAGAACAATGACACATCGCAGGCGGTGGAGAGAGAAGCGACGTCATTTCGAGGTTATTTTGCTGCGTATCGAGATTTGCAATAACTTTTGACTCTGGGAATCTAGTTAGCGATGTTAGTTTAATTATTAATCACAAGCTATCGTCAAAATCTATCGATTGAATATAAAAGATTAGTTTAAATAAGGTGTAATTACAATAAAAAAAATATTATCAAAATAATTTCGACCTATACCCGTCGAAAAACTAAAGCCAAATACAGAGATCGTTTACGGTCAGAAAGGGCTTCTCTAACGTAATCAAATGGTGGTAATAAAACACCATATGAACTAGTGAAGGCGTGCCGGGGACGTAAAAAATGAATGCAGCCGAGCGGATCAACGACGGTGCCAGTGCATCTACAGCTGGGGCGGTTGAAAATACGCAAGTAGATGAAATCGCTTGTACCATCGACAATGAACTATCTAGGCACATAGATCATGTTCGATAAGAATAATTATTTATTTCTAAATACATAAATAAAAATATGTTATTCAAAAACATAACATCCGCACCCATTTTTTTTTATATTCCCATTCGAGAAGATAAACGAAGAGAAGCGCTTATAACAAATGACTTTAAATATTATTATATTAAAATATATACTTTTGTCAACAGGGACAATGTAGTGCTGTACCGTCCCAAGCGTCTCCAAAACAAATTCGAAGATTCCTTCGTCGTGTACAATGGTGAACCAGCTGAACTCAAGGGCTTCATCAAGGAAAACTAGTAAATGATTTTAATTATTTCTTTTTACTTCATTTCATAATTTTACCTATAGGTACTTAATTTTTTATTTATTTCACCTATAGGTATTTTGTGTATAATTAGAATCGCATTTGAAGTTTTTGAAATTGACATATTATTTTGCTATTATCTTCAATTTACTTAATTTTTATTAAAATACACAAAGTCATATGCCACATTCATTAGGCCGAGTGAACATTTAACATAAGTAATGAATGTATTCCCTGTTACATATCTAAAAAAAAATAATAAGCTGTAATTGTGTCCCTACTTATTTATATATTTCCCATCCTACCGTCATTCTAACAATGCTATCCATGAGAAAATCTTAAATTTGCATTAATTATCAATATTACGTCAACCGATTTCGATTGTTCTTTTTGTTATTGGAAAGTACATACTTCAAGGGTAGTTTGATGTTATTTGTATTTAGTTAACAAATGTCATTAAATAAGTAGTAAGACATGTTAATTAAATATATTTTTTTAATTATTAGCTTATTTTTTTATTACAAATATTTAACATATCCCTATTGTTTTCAGCCATGGTCTAGTCGGTGTGCGTCAAAAGGAGAACATCCAAGACTTCAGCAACCCCCTTGTAGTTGTCTACTACGATGTTGACTACCAAAAAAATCCTAAGGGAACTAACTACTGGAGAAACCGTGTACTTAAGGTCAAAACAAAAACATCTTTATTATTTTTCCCACATAGCAGAGTACACTCCCTAATTTCCTTTTTGTCAATCAAAGCAATAATCAAAAACCGAATGGAATTAAAGGATTAAACTCATTACCATTTCATTCTTAGAGCCAATTGCTACCAAGGTTCCACAACAGCTTATTTATTGTTTTTTTTTTTAAAGAATATTATGACAGGTGCTGTGTGTGAAATAAAAAAGGTTATGTTACTTTTAAAATTATTGTATGTGATATATATAAGTATTAACTTTCTTCTGTAGGGAAGTTATACATATAGTCACTATAAGTTTAAATAGACATTAATGTTATTAATATGAATAATAATTATATAGTTCGCTATGATAAAAAATATATATACACATATTTTTTATCACACAATTCTCGAGCCGTGCTTTGCCTCGACACCAGAGCGAAGGAATGAAAATATAAATTTAAATCAATATTTCATTTTTTCGAGTGGGAATCGAACCCACAACCAGTCGCGTTCACTGTCGCACACTTGTGCCCATGTGCCACTACTGGCCTACTAAATATTCAAACTAAATCCGTCAAACCAAGTCGCTTATTTTTATGTACATTTTCCTTAAATACTTATTGAATATGCATGCTTGATAAGTTGTAGCAAAATAATGATTTCCGCATATACGAGTATAATTATTATTCAAATTATAATTATTAATATACATAGATACATTTAAAATGTGCACAAATAAGTAACTAAGCTAATTTATTGAAAAATAAAACTAAGCCGAAAGTTATATGCATATTTTTATTGCTAAAACAAAATATGACCAGACAGGCCAGTAGTAGCGCATGGGCACAAACGTGCGCCTGTAAACGCGACGGTTGTGGGTTCCAACCCTACTCTGAGGAATGATTTATTTTCATTTCCTTGCTATGCTAACAAGACAAAGCGCGGCGTTGACTTCTGCTATTCAACCTACAACGCCTCGAAAATTTTAAAGTGCGTAGGAAACGGAGTGTCTTCACACTAGATTCCCTCTTCCAGCTACATGTGGGACACAATGTAAAGCCAAAAAAAAAGTTATATTGTACTAAAATAATAACATTTTTTATCAACTTTATACAGGTTGCCAAGGAAATGTCAGAAATATCATTCGCGATCAGCGACAAGGATGACTTCATGCACGAGCTGAACGACTACGGCATCGACTTTGCCAAAGGTGACAAGCCTGTTGTGGCCGGAAAGGACATTGATGGCAACAAATTTGTGATGGGCCAGGAGTTCAGGTGAATAATTTTAGTTTCTTCCTTACGAAATTTATCTCATAAGCCGCAATTTATTGTGGCGTAGGTTTCCACAGTCAATTGTCTTTAATAATAAATTTTGTCGCTCTTTTAAGGGTATTATTTTTTAAGATTTAGCCTCAAATATTTAGTTTTCAGATTGTTTTCTAAACTAGTACTATCTATAGATGCTAGGTGCCAAATTTCATAATTCTAGGTAAACCGGAAGTACCCTATTAATTTTGATTTCCTTTATAGTGTCGAAATACGCGTTTCGTACTATTTGAGGCTGTTTTTTTTATGGTTTTAATCACAAATGTACATTTTTCAGAATTTTTCCTGAACTAGTACTACCTGTAGATGCTAAGCTGGCAAATTCATAATTGTATGTTAACCGGAAGTACCCTATTAATTTTGATTCCCTTTACAGTATTGAAATACGTGTCTTTCGCTATATAAACGGCCATATCTTTTTTTAAATAAATGTTGGAAATACGTTTTTTATCAGGAAAGGTGGCCGTAGGTCTAGGTATATTATTTGAATTTCAACTCGATGTCTCCAAGCGTTCCTGAGATAAAAGCTCTTGACAGACAGACAGACAGACACGGATGGACAACAAAACGATCTTATAAGGGTTCCTTACTGTCCTTAAAAGATACGAAACCCTAAAAATATATGTTATCACTGAACGCGTTGTTACCTAAAAAAATTAGAAATTTGACCATACCGTCGAAGTGCACAGTCACGACACTATAATAATTGACGGAATCGGCATTACTCATTTAATACTAATTTGTTACAGTTATTAAGTTGCGATTTAAATTGCTTAGTAATTCATTCATTTACCAGTTATGTGTAACTAAACTGATGTCGATATTATTAATCAGTTAAATTTATTGAAAATAAACTTTAATCTGAATTAAAATAAAATTGTTGAACTGATTCAAGTAGATAAGAGCGACTAAATTTTGTAGCACTTAAAAAAGTATAAACAGATTGTGTTTTATTAATTAAAAAGTTTTAACTTGCAATGTTTTAAAATGCTTATGACTCTTTGTTTGTCAAAATGTAGTCTTATCAATAATGCTTTAATTTAATTACTGTAGAATACTTTAGTAAAAATATGCATTTATAAAATATTACTCTAATTGATTTAATTTATTTCACAAATTTTATTTTTTTATGCACTTTTATATACATAAAATTATTTTGTCTTAAGAAACTGGAGAGATAGCAGGGTACACAGAGCGAAACTGGGAACCTAGTGTCAAGACACTCCCTTGACAAGACACTTCCGTTCCTCAGTTTGTACTGATTTCTGGACTGCTTACATTGTTGAATGGCTCAAACTCAGCGTTGCCCTTTATCTTGTCACCAGAGCGAAGAAATGAAAATATATTAAATATATCATTACTCCGAATCGAGATCGAACCCACAACTGTCAGGTTAACAGTTAGCTTCTCCTGCGCCACAGTCTCTAGTTAAATGTTAATATTTTTATTATCTAAAATAGTTGTATACTTGATGAAACCACAATCACAAAAAAAACGCCATAACACTTTTTTATTAAAAAAAACTTGGATATAGATTTTCTATTACAGTTTTTAAAAAAATTGAAATAACAATTTCTTTTTATTACAGCATTGAAAATCTACTCGCATTCGCCAAGGACCTAGTAGATGGCAAACTAGAACCATTCATCAAGTCTCAACCGATTCCTTCAGACGCTGGACCCGTCAAAGTAGCAGTCGGCAAAAACTTTAAGGAGCTAGTGACCGATAGTGGGCGGGATGCTTTAATTGAGTTTTACGCACCATGGTGCGGCCATTGCCAGAAGTTGGTACCAGTTTGGGATGAATTGGCTGAAAAGGTAATTTGAAAAACAAATGAGTACTATTATAGACTGAGATTATTATTTTCTACTAAAAACAAAAATAAATAAATCAGCTTAACGCTGTATCCCAAACAGCAGGGTAGGCAGAGGGAACCTAGTGTTAAGATACTCTATTTTCCACTACCCCCTGAATTCTGGAGGCATTGTGTGTTGAGTTGCGGAGCTTGCCTCAACACCAGAGTGAAGACATGGAAATATAAATTTAAAATTTAATGAATATTTATTATAATAAAATAAATATTTTTTTGAAATTAAATATTTTATTGGTAAATGGTAATATTATAAAAAATATTTGTCAGTCAATTAAACACCCGTCCCAAAAATAATTTTGAAAATCAATTATTAAACAATTTTTTTACAGATGAAGGATGAAGAAGTTGACATCATCAAACTAGATGCTACCGCCAATGACTGGCCTAAATCTTCATATGATGTGTCAGGTTTTCCAACAATTTACTGGAAGCCTAAGGATAGCTCCAAGAAACCAGTTAGATACAATGTAAGTTAGAAATCATACACTCAAAAATTAGTTTTATTACAGAAAGTGCAGCAAAATTGTAAATTTCATTCCTACTCAAGGGAATTTTATCACTCATCACAAATTGAGACCTGTCTTGGCACTAGGTTAATTCTGCTGATACAGCTTTTTTTTTAATAGTGTGAAAACAAAAAAAAAATATTTATCAATGTATGTTTGTAACTGTAAACATGTTTATTTATATGTTCAGGTTAAGGATGATAAGTTGTAATTACAAAACATAAATTCATGCTTGTACCTAATTCAAATCTATATTTACCAAATATAATTTATATATAGATTTTACTTTTTATTTATATTTAGACATAAATATATAGATTTTCTAAATTTATTTTCATATGTTTTAAGCAAACATTTTGTATATGTGAGGCCAGTCGTGGCGCAGGGGCACAAAGCGTCACTGTAAGATCGACTGGTTGGGGTTCGATCCCCACTCGAGGAAATGAAATATTTATTTATATTTTCGTTTCTTCACTCTGGTGTCGAGGCAAAGCGCGGCGTTGAGTTCCGCCACTCCAGCATCCAGAACTCGGCGGAAAGTGGGGAACGGAGTATCTTAACACTAGGTTCCCTCTGCCTAGGGTAGGGAACCTAGTGTTAAGACACTGTGTGCTGGATACACACGTGAAGCTGAAAAAAATGTATATGTTCCATATTGGCTATGTTAATATAAATATATTTCCTTTTGCAGGGTGGACGTGCCATTGAAGACTTCATTAAATATGTATCTGAAAATGCCTCAGACAAACTCAAAGGTTATGACAGAAAGGGCAATGTTATAAGCAAAGATGAGCTCTAAAGTAGTTGTGAATACACTTTCCATGAAAGATCTGTGAGTGAATGAGTGTATGTATGTATGAAAGTAACACTCACTATACAAAATGGACTAAATTAGTAAACTATAGATTATCTATAGAATACCATTCCATCGTTTTTATATGAGTGCCCATATTTGGGATCTATCGATGAGATTTTATTGGTTGTACTTTTTCTAAGAATAATTTTATATGTCACTACACTTAATACCCAATATATTTCATCGATATAGCCTTTATTATGTATCGAAATACAGTAATTTTAATGCATTTCTTAATTATTGTCAGTGGAAACAAAAATAAATTAGGAAATATTTATACAAAAGTTGTTTGATTTTATTATTATTTGCACCCATAATAAATGTTAATTAAATATGAAAAGAACAGACGCTAGTGATAAAACCAATTTGAATTTAGTTAAGTAATAGGTTTGAAAAATGTTCAATTTTCGCAAACCTGTAATTTTTTTTTACAATTATGTTATTAACATTTCTAAGTAGTGATATTAAAAATAAAAGTTACAGTAACTACAATTGAATAGCATCAAAGCTCAAAAGATATTATCAATTTTTTTACACAATCTCGATATTTATTAATGTACTTTTATTATTTTGTGATTAATTAGGATCAAGTTATGAGTATTATATAATTTAATCACGATTTAAATTTGTGGATGTCAATGAAATGGAAAATTTTACATAATTGCAAATTTAATTAAAAGAAACAAATACAGCATTGAAAAATAAAGATTGTTTTCATATTAAAACCAGGAACAGTTCAACTGAAAATTTAAATTATTTCAATAATAATTTTTAAATATTCAACATGTTAAAACACCCAAAAGCCAACTTCTTCTCAAACTTGAGACACATTTTAATACTATAATATAAATTACATACTGTAATTACGTCGAGCAAACATTTCATATTAAAACATTTTTTTAATTGTCAGATTATATACATAATTTTCACTGTTGTTCAACATGTTGATACAGATATTTTCATTAAATTTTCGTAATTCGTTTAAAGTTGTTTTTGTTTATTTTATTATGATTTGTATTGTTTATGTTACTGTTATTAATGTGCTTAAACACGTAGAAAAAACGCTACGTTAAATAAATTTAGTAGAAATAATAAAAAACAGTTTGAAAGACAGATTTTCTTTGTTACAAAATACAAAATGTATTTTGTCTCATGCCTTAATGAATAGGGTATATAGATTTTGTATTTACAAAATATTGAAATTTTACATGCACATAATTTCGCTATATTTCATGTCATCAGTTAATCCCTTTAAACATCATGAGGATACAGTAATTATCTAATTATACAACAAGTTTTGAAATAATAAATATCTCAATTTACAATGTGACAAGCCCAGCTGCTGTTTTGATAGAACTAAGTATGCATGATGTCATAAAATATAATTCCATCTTTTAATTAAACTTTAAATATAAAATGTAAAGAAATTAAATGGTTTCACGCTTCACTGTACAGGAAAATAGGCAGAAAGAACCAAATATCAAGAGACAAATTTTATTGCTTGTTGAAGTAATGAACTCAATGACGCACTTTGTTTTGACAGAATGGGGATTATATTGTCAAATGAGTATCAAACTCTCAACCATTATAATGCAGTGCAGTTAGACACTGTCCCACTATGCCACAATGGTACTGACAATTTATGAGATCATCCTACAGATATGATTATGACATAAACAAATGTAATAAAAGTAAAAATGTATAAAAGACAAATTTCAACATAGATTGATGTATGGTGTAAGACAGCTCGGAAAGTTTGCTGACTGGTGCTGTTCTCTGACTTTCTGTTCTGGACTCGAATACTACTGTTTAAATATTATTGTTTTATTGAAATAAAGGTATATTTTATAAATAAAATGATTTATCTAAGATTATTATATATTTTCTTCCTTCCACTTTTCTATCCACTCTACAATAGTATCTACATTGTTGTGCAATTGTTCCTCAGTGTCATTGTGAAGCTGTTGTATAATCTCAGGCTTATATGAAGACTGTGCCTCTTCTAATAATGTCTCAAATATTTCACATTGTATATTGTCTTCCATTTTTTTTCCTGTGTAACCTCTGAAATTTAAAGTAATTTTATTAGATTTTTGTAAAGAAGCAAATATTCATATTATATTTTATTGACTGTAATTTTATTTTTACTGTAAGCATAATATTGGTTGTGGATTTGATTCCCACTTGATGATATAAAATATTAAATATTTTTATTTCCTCCCTCTGGTAATGCGGCAAAGGATGTTTTTGAATTCCACCACTTAACATGCAATGCCTCCAGTGTTAGGCAGAAAGTAGGGAACAGAGTGTCATAACACTAGGTTCCCATGGTCCCTCTGCTATCCCTGTTATATGCGGGATGCAGTGTGAATATAAAAAAAGATATTTTGAATATACATATTTTTTCATTATGATACATTATCAAACATATAGCAGGATAGGTAGAAAGAATTTAGTGTCGAGACAGTGCTTACTACATTCTGCCCTGCATTCAAGACACTGTATATTTTATGGTACAACTTATTGCCACAATGTTTTAACAGAGATATAATAAAATAATTTCCCTGGGTGAACAAAAAACTATTACAATTTTTTTATCAGAAATGTATACATATTTCAAATATTAATACTATTGTATATAATTTTTATTTTATACTGACCTAGCCTGAAGCCTGTCATACAATACAGTATTATTTGCTCTTATTACAAAAACTCCATCAAACCAACGTTCTGGGAAGAACTCACAGCCATGGTAATCTACAATATTACCTCCTTTTGCCATCATGCCTTCCATAATGTCTAACAACTGTAAATATTAATATCAGTAACACATGGCATTACATACATTACGCTTGTTAAATAAATAACTATTTATAGATGACAAACAAAGACAATATCATTCTGTAATACCTTATCCTCATTTAAGAAAGGACATTGGTACTCTGGATCGTATTCATCTAGACAATTGTATTCTTCTGCAACTTTCGACACTTCCCTCCATTCAAATCTGATTCTATCTGATAATAATCGAGAAATGGATGATTTGCCGACTCCTGGTGTTCCTGAAACCCAAAACAAAACATGTGAAACATATTAATTAAGTACAAAAACATAATGTCATTCCTATAAATAAGAGTAATATTCACCTGTTATTAATATATTAGGCAGAGTTCTGATAGGACCTTTCATTTTAATATTTTATTTATGTTCTATTATGAAAAGATGTTAACCTAAAATTTAAAAACATTTGATTAGTAAAAGAAAACGTCATAAACACTCGTGTCGTAGTTCGACTTCAGT
>JAATLQ010037040.1:0-46590 GCA_013421005.1 Heliconius erato x Heliconius himera | reverse complement strand
TGCCTAAAAACGTGCTTTCTATGTATATTCTGTATACCAATTATATATTTAACTAATAATATATGTAACCAATTTAAAAACTATACAGGAGCTAATATAATTTATTTTACAAAGAATATCGTGAGTATTTATCCAAACCAATTAATTAATAATTAAGGCTGTTTGTAATATCTATATTTCTTAAATGAATAATCATGTAATTCAAGCGGGCAAAGCCGCGAGCAGGCCGCTAGTTTTAACTAAAATCTGTCTTATTCGTTGTATTTTTAAACTTACACCTCGACTTTGAAGAACAACGATGTTAATTTATATGTTTTATTATTATAGAGCTATCTTATGAAACTGATACATGATATTTGATTCTATTCTTTTCATTTTACCACAGTACTGTATAAATATGAAATAATTCGAAACCCCCATTACTAAAAGTTTCAATATATAAAAAAACTATCAGAGTAAAGCTGATAATCATCAAACGGCTGATTTTTTTTAATTATGTTTCTTCCGATCTAAGAATACTCTCGATTAAGTCAACTTTCAAGTAGAAAAAAAACTAAATGAAATCGGTTCATACATTTGGAAGCTACGCTGCCACATACTGATAAACACATAAACAGACACGTTAAACTTATACAATACCTTTGATTCCATTGTTAACTCATTCAAAAAAATATTTTTTTTTAAACATTCAACACTTTGAACTTAATTTAAATAATCAAGTTATTTCATCTAATTTACAATCGCTCTTCACAAATTAGAAGTAGACGTATCACGTTCAGATGAATCCATCTCCCGAGACATTGATATATGACTCTAACAAAACTCTGTAATTAAAAATCTAGAAAATTATTTAGATACTCTTGTGCATGGCCACACGCGTGCGCCTTGAAACGTGACGGTTGTGGGTTCGATTCCCACTCGAGGGCATGTA
The DNA here is from genome assembly GCA_013421005.1 of Heliconius erato x Heliconius himera. Taxonomy (NCBI): domain Eukaryota; kingdom Metazoa; phylum Arthropoda; class Insecta; order Lepidoptera; family Nymphalidae; genus Heliconius; species Heliconius erato x Heliconius himera. The sequence continues at coordinate 45,659 of JAATLQ010037040.1, read as the reverse complement.
ATATTTCATATTTTCATTTTCTCGTTCTGGTGACGATAAAATAACTGGTGTTGAATTCCGCCACTCATCACCAATGCGTTAAGAATTCACCTACTTATATGTGGTGAAGCTAAAAAAATATATTATATAGCTTTTCGTCTTAATACCTTTTATTAAAAATGAAATTATGATCAGGTAAGGATAAGGTTTTTTATGAGTTCGTTTCTTATCGGAGAGATGATATATTCAAAATTTTCATTACATTTTTTCCCATTCTCGTAATACAAATGACTTCCAGTGATAAATTTCACCACTCAACATTTAGTTCGTGCGGGAAGCGGAAAGCGAAGACACTACTAAATTTGTAGAGCTCTAAAAAGAAATAAATAATGTTACAATTTACAATTTCTATTATAGAATAAATATTAAGGCCCACGTAAAGGCAATAAGCTAGGCTTCATAAACAAAACAAACTTTGTAATCAGGCCTCGAGCCAAAACAGGTTATGAGAAAACATAGAACTAATTCAATATTGTAAATAATGTCTCAAGATTTCACCTCACGTTTTAACATGATCAAAAAGCTACGTTTGCTTTTTACTTCTAGTTCTAACTAGGTTATATCGTATAGAGAAATTCCTTCGAGCCCTGTCACATATACGATCTGATATTACGATTAACTTACGTTTGCTACTTTAGTATGTTTTTACTTTTCCATATTTTTTATCTAAATATTAGAGTCATTTTATTTGATTAGTCGCCCGAAGCTTATTTGCGTAGGCATGCTTAGGACATGCTTAAGACATAAAATGGAATATCTCGTTTTTCCCATTCTCTTAGGAATTTCGAGAAATTCTCTTTTACAGCCAAATTCAACTTTTTAGAACAAGAAGTTTGGTCTATATATACAAAAATATAAATTAGTTCCATACATTCTCCACTATTCCCTTTAAAGACATTACGTGTACTGCTCTGAGATCAAAGAATTTTTGAAGAAGACTAAAATAAAAGTAAGGTAAATATTTCTTGTATTACAATAAATAATAAATCATTCCTAAAATCATCGTGTAAGTCAACATTTTGATACATTTTTCTCAGCTCAACTCTCAGAGCAGATAGACTTCTAAATTATTTTCTCTACATTATTTCACGTACACCGCTCTGTCTAAGTTGACGTTCATAGAAATTTATATTGATACTAGTGGACGCGCGTAGCTTCGCCCGCTTATTTGCACCCTTAGGGGTGCATTCTAAAAAACCACGAAACACGTGTTCAATAAATAATTTTTAACAGTCTGAATTTAATTTTTTATAAAAATCGGTGGCGATTTAATTTCTTTTCCATACAAACTTTCAACCCCTATTTCATCCCTTTAGGATAACATTTTTTTAAAATCCCTTCTTAGTGGATGTCCAGATTATGAAAATAAACATCTGTCCAAATTTCACGTTTCTTTGCACAACGATTACGGCTGTGCGTGCGTCTTACCTCAGTCAGTCAGAACATGTCCTTTTATATATATAGATATGTACAGGTAAAAAAATGATGTTCATAACTTATCCTGCTAAATTAAAGCACAATTAACTCTAAACTACAGGACTATACAATATTTTCAGCTTTACGTTGTAAACCGCATGTAGCAGAACACACAAAGGGAGACAAATGTTAAAACACTCCGCATCCATTGTGATTTGAATGGCAGAAGTCAACACTAGCGAAGGAATGAAAATATTGAATAATAAATTACCTTGGCTGGGAATCGAATCTACTACCTGTCGTATTTACAGTCACACTCTTAAACCAATGCGCCACAACTGGCCTTAGTATATCAGTAAATTATATTAGTAAAAATAAAATTAAATACATATGAAAATAATGACCTTGAAATTTTGTTAAAATTTCCAAAGTAAAGTTTATGAAGGTTAGTTAACAAAGAAATTTTTGACCCATGTGATTTACTTTGGACAGCATAAATTGCGTTGGTTTCTGAAGCAATGATCCGAGTTTACGATTCGTTAGTTCTGCACAAGAGGATTGTCTAGAGAACATGAAAGCCTAAATTTTATTCTATTTTTTACTTTCAAAATGTATATTGATAACTAAAGTGCCTAAGAAAGAAAGTCATGTTACAAAAATATTCTAAATTAGTAACTACCTCGAAACAAATATATTTAAAATAAATAAATCAGCTCCACGCTGTATCCCGCATACAGCAGCATATTCCATTTTATGTCTTAAGCATGTAGTGTTAAGACACTCTGTTCCCCACTTTCTGCCGAATTCTGGAAGCATTGCGTGTTGAGTGGCAGAACTCAACGCCGCGCTTAACCTCGACACTAGAGCGAAGAAATGGAAATATAAATTTAAGTAAATATTTCATCTCCTCGAGTGGGGATCAAACCCACAGCCAGTCAATTTTACAGTCGCACCTCGTGCCGCTGCGCCACGACTGGCCTCAAATATACTTCAGGTAAATAAATTCTTAGCTTTCCCCGATGTTTTAGTCATAAGAAATCCTAATGGTACAATAGGCCACACGGTCTAAAGGAAATCCACGCCCACCAATAGATACCTCAATGGTAGATCTCACCACGTACACATTTATCTAACATTGGCAAATCTTTGTTTCAGAGATCCATACTTTCATCCTCCATCGTCCTCTGCGACGCTGAACACCTAAAGGACGAACTTTAATAGGTGAAGAATGCCCTTCACCAGAATATGCTGGCGGATAACTGGCAGCATATTCTGGTGAAGGGCATTCTTCTGGTGAAGGGCATTATTCGTCGTCAACAAGCCACCCACACTAGAGGCAACTGGCACTTCAGACAGGATTGGCAATATCTTAAGAGGAGCTTCCATAAAAACCATTTTCAAGCCTAACAAGAAAATGAACCAATTCTTGAGACCAGTGAGAAGTAATATTCCTTTACAGAGTGCAGGTGTATACAAACTAGACTGTAACTGTGGCTTACCATACATCGGTCAAACAAAGAGAAGCATCGGTGTTAGGTATAGGAACATATCTCCGATATCAAGAATGGGCATATATATTATATCGAAGTCAACTGTGTGAGAGCATATTGTGGATAAACCTAGCCATTATATCAGGTTTGGTAAACCCCAAATCCTTGCTAAGGAAAACAGATATATTCATACAATGATCCGAAAGGCTATTGAAATACAAAAACGATAAGTGACTTTGATTGAGAAAATTGTGGTTTCACAAAATATTACAATTTTCATTATTCTCAAAATTCTTAATTCAGTTTTCAATATAAATTTTCTGCATTCGTATTTTAAAATCAAAGATTTTTAAAAATAAAGAAGCACCCAAAAAGTATTATCAGCTGTCCGCTTTTTTTTAATTACACTGTTAGCTGAAGGACGCTTCTAGCCTTCATGGCGCAGTGGTACAGCGCCTTACTGTAAACGTAACGGTTTTAGGATCAGTTCCCATTTGGGGGAACAAATTATTTACATTTCTTTGTTATGGTAGCAAGTCAAAGTGCGGCATTAGTTCTCCAATCCATGCAATTGGATGTCTCGCACTCGCACTCGGACAGACAGTGGGGAACATTGTGTCTTAACACTAGGTTCAGTCTACATGTGGGAAATAGAGTGAAACTGAAAAAAAAAATGATCTATAACCACAAATGTAAGTGTGAGAAATCGGAAGCTGTTAACGTTTTTAAAAACAAGATAAAGCACATATTCACGCTGTATCCCGTACAGAGCAGAGTAGGCAGTGGGAAACTAGTGTTAAGACACTCCGTTCCCCACTTTTCACCGAGTTCTAGCGAGGCATTGCGTGTTGCGTGGCGGAACTCAGCGCCGCGCTTTGGCTCGACACCAGAGCGAAGAAATGAAAATATAAATGTAAATAAATACTTCACTTCCTCGAGTGGGGATCGATCCCACAACCAGTAGACTTTCTCAGTCACACTTTGTGCCTCTGCGCCACGACTAGTCTCAATCATCGTCTCTATGTTTCTAAATTATTCGGAATTCGATTCTATGTAATTGCAATAAGTGATATGTACACACAATAATAATATTTCACATGAGTTTTTTCCAATAAGTGACGTTGCCTACAAGCAACTGCACCCGATTGACATAATACCTTTGTTTTTTACTCTTTTTCAGAAGGAGAAGATATATGAGTCTCAAAATTATTAAATGGTATATCCATTAACAATAATCAACGTAACTTGAAAAAATCATAAATATTTTGACTCTTTTTTCTAGTTTGCTTATGTCCCATACATATTTGCCTGAATATGATAATTTCAGCTACTACTTGTAGCTGAAATTATCATATTCAGGCAAGTCTCTTTTATTTTTTTAATATTTCTCTATTATTTATTTGTTTCGAAGGTTTATACCAAGTAGAATATTGGCCTATTTATAAACTAATTCAAATTAAGAAAAATGAAAAAAGAGACTTGCTAAAAACAAAACAAAATATTCCTAAAAAAAATATTCAATAAAGAATTGGTGACCATAAATTATATAAAAATGACAAGTTTCATTTTTATTAAAAACCAGTAAAAGATATCAGGGCGATACACGAATTCCCCTAAGAGTTCTAAGTCATTAGGCACGTAATGGTGTCCCCTAAATGTCAGTATATCGACGTAATCTTCGGTATTGGGACCGGATTACATTAATTCTTTGATATTTAACTGATGATACAAAATGAATAGAAAATAAAATTGAATATATATTTTGTGGTTATTACAATATATATATTTGTAGACCGTGTGACGGTAAACACGACGGCTGTGTGTTCGGCTCCCACTCAGGTGAATGAATTATTTATTATTTATTAATATTTTAATTTCTTGGTCTGGTAACAAGGTAAACTGCGGCGATGAGTTCCGCCACTCAACACGTAATGCCTCGAAAATTCGGCGAAAAGTGGGGAACGGATTATAAAACCCTGTTATATGTATGCGAGATACACCGTGAAACGGAGTGTCCTCAAACTAGGTATCCTCTATCCTATATCTCATTAATTTTAGTTAGATGCTAAGAGCTTTAGAAATCAAAATTTGAATTTACAACCTGGTCTAATTAGTTACCAACTATGCAGTAACGGTTTCAAATATAAAACTAATATTAAAATATCTTATTACACTAAGAGTCGCAGTTTTAACCGAGGAATTGGAAACCGCTAGAAATCGCTTTAGATTGTATAAAGTCGAACCTTTTTTTATCAAAGGCTCTCAATCTCTTTGATATTTGAACGAAAGGTAAGACCGTCCCTCTATTATATAGCTGAAGAGATGGTGAATATTTTAAATACAAAAGTGTCTTTTCTTTTTATTTTTGCATTTATAATATCTATATTGATCGCAGGTTTGTTTCCCGTGCAGAGTAAATTGTCATGTGAACAGTTCCATACATATAAAGATAGATGATAAATATAAAGTATCCTCTAAACCATCGGTTCCCAACCAGTGGTGCGTGGACCAGTAGTGGTCCGCAGCAGCTAAAATATGGTTAAGTTGTTTCCTCAGTAAAATATAAAATATTTTGACATTTAAATTGTATATACTTTGAAATTCATTGATATTTAATATTTACTTAAAAATTCACATACCCCATCATACATAATGTCAGATTTTTTTTAAACTTTTGACTTTGAAATTATTTTTTTTGTTTAATTATTAATTTATTTTTATTATACCTACAACAATTTGTATTCTTGTTAGCAGGGACCACTGTCCCTATTAAGTGGTCCTGCAAGAATTCTATAAAAGTGTTCCCTGATCAAGAAAAGATAGGGAACCCCTGCTCTAAACTCTATAGTAAACTTAAAAATACGTAAGAAAGTATTAAAAATATATTTTTTTCTATTTTTATATTCACACCGTCCGTCTTCCGTATAGAACAGGATATCCTCGTACAGAGGTAACTAGGAGCAAGACACTTCGTTCTCCACTTTTCGATATTTTTTGAGACATTGGCGTGCTAAGTGGCGGAACTCAATACTAGCCGCATAATATGGTAAAGCGTTACCAGAGCGAGAAATTGGAAATAATTAATTCTCCGTTGTAGGAAACCAGAACCGTTACGTTTATAATTAGATGCTACGCCGCTGTGCTACGACAGCAGTAGGCCTATTTTTAATAATAAAAAAATGTAATAAAAAAATATCACAATAGAGAGGCTATCGTGGCGCAGGGGCGCAAGCGTGTGACTGTAACGCGATTGCTGTGGGTTCGATTCCCACTCGGGGGAATGAATTATTATTTATTAATATTTTCATTTTCTTCACTCTGGTATTAAGACAATAGTGTGGCGTTGAATTCCGCCATTTAACATGCAATGACTCGTAAATTTAACTTACAATGGGGGAACAGAGTGTCTTAACAATGGGTAAGCTCTGCCTACCCTGCTAATTGCGCGATAGAACGTGAAGTTAAACAAAAAATACATAATAGAAACTGCATAATAGAAAATACATAAAACTTCGGTTATAAATATTAAAGTGTTTAAGCGACATTATAAAAGTACATCCGGCCAACGTCAGAGAGAAGGCTTCGCTAGACGCAGTTAATAGGATCTCTTTCAAAGTGAAAATAGAAAGTTCTTAACCAAATGATTAAAAGTATTTTTTGCGGTAGATAAAAATGTAATTGTATTAAAAAATTTAAATACATTTTAGAATTTTATTTATAGGATTTTATCATGAAATTACATATGTACCACGCTATATCCATGTTATATCACGCGTCACGATGTATCCCGAAAGGGAACTTAGTTTTAAGATGTTCCGTTCCCAACTTTCCATTTAATTTTTCGAGACATTTCCCATTGAGTGGGGGAACTCAACGCTGCTGCTTCTCTACCGGAATCGAAAATTATAGGGTCCTTGAAATTATAGGTGCGTAACATATCAATTGTTAATTATTCTTTAAAACTTAAAATTACTACCTAAATTATTATTTTAAAAAATATCCACTTTGTAAAAAGAGAGTCGCAAACAATAAAACTTGGATACCGCTTGGATATTATCCAAAAAGCGCGGATTCTCATCACGATGCGCCTAAACTATTCACGATTTAATTATTAATTAATTTATATTCCTAATTTTAATTATACAAAAGCGGAAAACGCAATTTTCCGACGCGAGCATCCAACCCACAATCATCACATTTACAGTCCAAAGATGTTCACTGCGCTATCATAGAGGCTAACTCTTTCTGCCTTTCAATAAAAAAAATATTAATTTCCTTATTAAATAATAATAATAATCAGCTGCACGCTGTATCCTGCACAGCAGGGTAGACGAAGGGAACCTAGTGTTAAGACACTCCGTTCTCCACTTTCTGCCAAATAAAATAATAATTAAAAATTTTATCATGATACCAATGAAGCCGTCGTGGCGCAATGATAACAAGATAAAGAGCGGCGATGAGTTCCACCACTCAACCCGCAAAGTCTTAAAAAAATATCGGAAAGTAGAGAACAGAGTATTTTAATACTAGATTCCTACTATCCACCCTGTTATATCCGTTATTCTTAACCATAATTATGTATGAGAACAGTGGAGACAACATTATTATATTTTTAACATTTTTTAAAGTGTTATTCCACACTTAGGAAAGAAAAATACTTATTTAGAGAACGTATAAAAATTTGAACGTAGCGGGACTCGAACCTGGTCGGTTTCCAAGAGGTGCGGGTTTGAGTCGTGATACGTTCAAATTTTTATACGTTTTTTTAATAATTAACATTATCATATTATAGGCGATATGTGTGAATTGAAGTACTAAGTTTCGTTGATTAAATAATAATTTTTAATCTATTCACTTTACGGGTAGCTAGACTAGAACTAGATAGATTTCCAACGTCATTGGTGTTGTAGTGATTTATGCTCACTTGCTTGCTTGCTGGCTTGTTCGAAAGCAATATAAAGAAGTGAAGTGAAACTAAGATTGTTTCTAAAGTCGTATTCCTCTGTAATCAGGGTATAAATATTAAAATACAGTTTAAATTAACGCTTAAATATGCTTTTTGCTGTTGCAGATCATACTTAAGAGAAATACGAAGAAACGTAGAGCCCATATGAGAAAATAGGTTTTTTACGTTGTATGGACTTTGGGTGAAATATTAAAAGGTACGCCACGGAACAGAATATCTTACGCACCCTCTGCTTTCTCTACAATGGCAGAAAAAAGGTGCTCTCTGCTCTTGGAACCTATCAGCTTATTTACACCAAGCAATGACCAATTTAGTCAAGTAAACCAACACAAAACAAAAGGAATAACGTACGTACATGCTTCGAGATACTGCCATTTCTCACGATGAATCTTAAAAGCGATCCTATTCAATACATTTGAGCCCAGTCCAGAAGTAAAAATGAATAGAATTTTAGCCTTTCGCGCTTTAAATTTAAAGGCGATTTTCCTATAAAATGGTCAAGCTACAACTACTTGGTACTCTTGGTATAAGTGCGAAGAAATCGCAGTCCACTTTTTCAATTGTCAATTTATTTTCGCTTCTCCCAAGGAAATTCGCGTTGGATGTTGATATTATTTATTTCACTCGTTTATTTGAAAAGTCGGGTAGTATTCTAAAGTAACTCCCTCGGGTCTAGAATTAAAGGTGTTTACGAGAAATATTGAATAAAGATAATTTTGAATATTATTTTGACTACACGACTACTTTTGTACGGTTGAGGCGACGGTGGTGGGTTCGATTCCCGATCAGAGAAATGAAATATTTAATATTTTCATTTCCTTGGTCTTAATAAGGCAAAGCGTTGAGTTTCGCTACTCAACACATAATTCCTCCAGAATTTTGAAGAAAATGGAAAATGGAAGCTAGAAACGAAGAGAAGAGAAACACTAGATTTCCTCAGCCTACCCTGATATGTGCAAGATACAATGTGAAGTCAAAAAGAACACACAAGTAGTCAATTGAAAATTACTAAGAGTTTTTAATATTTTTAAATCCACACTTAAGAAAGAAAAATAAGTATTTCACTAAGAGTTGTGTATAATACATTACACAAAAGTGTTCAAGGTAACTCAAATATCACCCACACCACCTGGATACGTGGCACTCCACTACTGTGCGGTTTCGTAGGACTTCCTTCTACGCGCCACGGAACTGTGGAATGGCCTACACGCAGCAGTATTTCCAGGTCGATATGATTTGGGTACTTTCAAAAAGCGCGTCTATCTCCACTTTAAAGACCGGCAATACCGGTAGCTCCTCTAATGATACACGGGGTCGTGGGCGGCGGTGATCACTTACCGTCAGGTGACCAGTATGCCCGTTTGCCAAAAAAACTCTTAACACAAGAACAATGGATTTCATCAAATAAATGAAATATCCAACACATTTTTTATTTCAATCGGTAATTCCTAACGATAACGCATTCAATCAATCTGACTCTTCATCTTTATAATATTTTGTTTTAGTTTCACGCTGTATCCCCCATACAGAAGAGTAAACAGAGGGAACCTAGTGTTAAGACACTCGGTTCCCCACGCACCGCCAAATATTCGTTTATTTCGCGCATTGGTACTAATATCAAAGCAAGAAAATGAAAAAAAAAGCCTTTGGCTAAAGTGGAAACCGAATCCTCCCGTCAAGTTTACAGTGACATACCTGCGTCGTGGCGAGGTGGATTTTATTGAAATTATATAAATTAAAAAAAAAAAATAATAAATTAGCTTCACGCTGTATCCCGCTCACAGCAGGGTAGGCAGAGGGAACCTAGTGTTAAGACACTCCGTTCCCCACTTTCTGCCGGATTCTGGAGGCATTGCGTGTTGAGTGGCAGAACTCAACGCCGCGCTTAACCTCGACACCAGAGCGAAGAAATGGAAATATAAATTTTAAGTAAATATTTCATCTCCTCGAGTGGGGATCGAACCCACAACCAGTCGGTTTCGCAGTCACACCTCGTGGCGCTGCGCCACGACCGACCGGGAAATTATATATTAAAAACGTATTTAGAAATAATTTTCGGCTAGCAACATTATGTCGCGTGGTGGTAATAAACAAAATATAGAAAAACGTGCCTGCATATAAAAGAAAAAAACTAAAATATATATATATATATACCATCACTAATCGTACACCATATAAATACTTAAACAACCATTAAATCCAAACATCCAAATCGTCTTTGATTGTTGACTATACATTATAAATATTTGCAAAGAGGTTGAATGCTCCTTTTGATACGCCAGACGGAAACGGAAACAGGACATCCATTTTCTAAGTGGTAGTGGACTGACACTTCCTCTAACTAAAAGGTTTATACAGGTTAAGTGTTTATTTTGTATACACTGATATGTCCTAGAAAAACCTACAAAGCTTTTTTTACTAATAAAAAAGGGTCAGCTTTTACTATATTAAATGTAGATACATACATTTTTATCTTGACGCTACCGCCTTTTTGTTGGAAAGTATCAACAAGTCAGTCCTACTAAATTAAATTATAAATGTGAAAATTTGTGAGGATTAATATTTGTTTGACTTTCACGGAAAAACTACTGAACGCATTTAGATGAAACTTTATAGTGATGTAGCTCATATATCAAAATAATTCACACGATAAATATAAATAAACATATTTTTTTCTTGACGCTACTACCTTTTTGTTGAAAAGTAGCATCAACTCAGTCCTACTAAGTCATGACGTGAAAATTTGTGGGGATTGCTGTTTGTTCCACTTTAATGCAAAAACTAAGGAATGAATTTATATGAAACTTTACAATAATATAACTAATACATCAGGAAAATACAAACGCTACAATTTATTTAATTTTTTTGTATAATTTGGCTATAATATAACAATAAATTTAGGCGGACAAAGCAGCTCGTGGATCGCTAGTAGTAAATACAACTAAGGACTTCTTACATATGTAGATATAGAATAAAACCAGTTTAGTGCTGTTTATACGTTCTTGACTGAACACAATAGGTCACAATCGATTTCTTTTCAAAAATATATTTATATCTTAGATTTTTTTTGTAAAAAACGCGGCATCGAATGTGTTAGAACACACAATTGTAAGTGGAGAAAGACCTGAATCATTTCGCCTATTTTGCCACGTCTTTGAAGATAACTAAATACCACAGCTTAATAACTTGCTGATATAAATATTTTTTTAACTCTATACTTTTTCTACTTATTTTGACACTTTATCTTCTTATATATTACTGTCCAAATCTCATCACACTCACTCCATTCTCCGTTTCCTGTCGGATTTCGAGACAGTGCATGTTGATACTCGTATATCGATAAAAATATAATTATGTTGAGGCCGTTGTAGCGGAGGGGCACAAGCCTGCGACTGCTTACGCAACGATTGTAGGTTCCATTAAATATATAAAGCGTAAACGATTGTAGGTTCCATTAAATATATAAATACTCGGGGGAAATAAATATTATATTTGCTTGATGCATTATTGCTTTTATTTATTATTTGCATTATAAATATATTTGCCTAATAAAGGCCGCCTTTGCATACATTTTATAAACATATATTGTTGTCTGTATTTTGTTTTTCTGAGTGCAATAAAGTATATTCTATTCTATTCTGTTCTGTTCTGTTCTGTTCCGTTCTGTTCCGTTCTGTTCCGTTCCGTTCCGTTCCGTGCCGTTCAGTTCCGTTACGTTCCGTTCCGTTCCGTTCCGTTCCGTTCCGTCCCGTTCCGTCCCGTTCCGTCCCGTTCCGTTCCGTTCCGTTCCGTTTCATTACATTCTATTCTATTCTATTATATATTCCTCGTTTAATAATATTATTATTTACGAGGGAATATAATATTAATAAATATCCTCGCTCTGATAACGTGAAACCGTAGTGTCTTAATGGGGAACGGAGTGACTTAACACTAGGTTCCCTCTACCTACATACGGGGGTACTGCTATGCGCGGGATCTGTATCCCGCGCATAGCTGTACCCCCGTATGTAGGTAGCACGAAACTAAAAAAAAGATTATATCTAAACGTAAACGTACAAGCAAAAGCTTTAATTCCCAACCAATATACAACGAAAACCCTTTTATCTGATAGCTAATTTTAATAATTAACTTTTCAAGTTGCAGCCAGATGTTCTAAAAGAACAAAATTGCGGACTCCAAAACGCTTGTAAATGTAAGAGCCGGTGCTTATTTAGTTGTTTCCAATTTCGACTGCACAGAAAGTGCACCAAGAATGTACTTGACCTGTTTAACGAACATTTAATATGGTACAAATTATAAGAGAAGGCGAAATTTTCTAGCGAAATCTTAATATATTAAATATTTGAATGAATTTGTTTGTTACTTGGAACCTTGTGTATAAGATATTTAAAAAAAGTTATATTGGTTTTTGAAATTACCATAATGTAAGCAAAAGTTGAAAAAAAACAAAAACAATAACTTATTAAAAAATAGTGTATAAGTGCGATGCTAGCGTATATGAAAACATGTAGTTCGAATAGGTATGTATTGTATTTTGTTATTTCATTTACTTCATTAACAGTAATTTATATGAAGAATGATCGCGGTAGTCGGGTAAATATTTTCTTTATTAACAATTTGTTCTTAAGGCCGTCATAGCACAAGTATGGGACTGTAACGCGACGGTTGTGCGTTCGATTCCCACACGGGGAATGAATTATTATTTATTATTTTTTTTTTTTTTTTTGGCCGGTGTTGAATGTCGCCACTCAACATGCAATGCTTCGAAAAATTCAACGGAAAGCAGGGAACGGAGTATGTTAACACTAGGTTCCCTCTGCCTACCCTGCAATATGCGAGATTCAGCGTGAAGCTTATTGTCCTTAATACCTTGCGACTTCTTAGAAATATTTTTAAAAATCTTTCCCCAAGCTAGCAAGCAACAAAGTAACAAATTAAAAATCAACAATCATAATTGGGGGACCAAGAATGATGTCATTTAGAATGGTTTTTTAAACTAAATTACTAACCAACACGAGGCAACTTCGCCTTCGGCAGTCTCAAAACGAGACGTTTTCAGAGAGAACAGAACAGAGTGTCTCAACCAGCGTTATCAGTTTTTCTCCAGGTGAAAAGCGGGATTTTTAAACGTTTTCAGTTAAAAAGCATGATTTTTTCGCCAAAAGCGGGACAAAAAAAATTATGGAGATTTAATTTATAATCTTTCCATTTATTTGAGTTGTCAATAAAGTTTACAATAGTGATAAATATCAATATAAAATATTTTTTAATGGAAAAACTAATAACTATATTTAACAATATTGTTTTGATTTACCTATAAGACTAAGGCAGTGAAGTCTACCGAATAATTATACGTAACTTACAAATATACTTATTTATATTTCTATGAAATTATTAGTAACTAAATACAAAATATTTCTCACAGTACGTGGAATAATCCGCAAAAAGAGGGGCTATGTCTGTCTCAACACTTAATTTTTGGATTAAAAATCGGGACGTCCCGCCAAAATCGAACATTAAACCTGCCCTGGTGAAACTGAAAGAATGTAATGCACTATGTAAGACAGGATTAAAATAAATAAGTGTTGTGCCACTAATTATTGTTCTATCATTAATTTTCAGTTAATCTTAATGATCGATTTTTCTTTACATTTATAAAAAATAAATAAAACGAAAAAAAAACATGTAAATGAAAAGTTAGAAAAAAAAGCGTAAATAACTTAAAATTTTATATATTAATGGGAAACGAAGTGTCTTAACACTACGTTCCCTCTGCCTACCCTGCTGTGTGCGGGATATAGCGTGAAGCTGATTATTAATATATTAGTTAGTCTTAAAATTTTGATCCTTTTATTTATTTACACCATACAAATTTATCGGTCATCTTGAATTTAAGCAATGAAAATCAACCCAAGTGCAAGTGCAATCTTGAACGACTTGCCAGCGATACTCGAGATTAAAATATTTAAATAATAACAGCCAAATAACAACGATTAAGCTACTTATGTTCATTTATATATATGTATGTACAATTTGAGAGAAAACATCCTAATAATATTATATGTGCAAGTTGTAAGAAAACTACTCAACGAATTTAGGTTAATATAGCTTCACTCTGTATCCCGCACAGCAGGTTAGGCAGAGGGAACCTAGTGTTAAGACAGTCCGTTCCCCACTTTCCGCCGAATTCTGGAGGCATTGCGTGTTGAGTGGTGAAACTCAGCGCCGCGCTTTGCCTCGACACCGGAGCGAAGAAATGGAAATATAAATTTAAGTAAATATTTCATCTCCTCGAGTGGAGATCGAACCCACAACCAGTCGGTTTTACAATAACACTTTAATCGTATTTAGATTGATGTTTATCTTACTTTAATACTTTTATCCATTTATTATTGACCGGGATCTTAATTAATAAAGTTAAAAACTTTAAATAAAACTTAATTATAAATTTAGAAAGATTTACATTACTCTGGCGTTGTGGGAATTATTAGCTTCACGCTGTATCCCGCACACAGCAGGGTAGGCAGAGGGAACCTAGTGTCAAGACACTCTGTTCCCCACTTTCTGCCGAATTCTGGAGGCATTGCGTGTTGAGTGGCAGAACTCAACGCCGCGCTTAACCTCGACACCAGAGCGAAGAAAATGGAAATATAAATTTAAGTAAATATTTCATCTCCTCGAGTGGGAATCGAACCCAGAACCAGTCGGTTTTGCAGTCACACCTCGTGCCGCTGCGCCACGACCGGCCTCAGTGTGTTGTGGGAATGTTCTGTAATAATTTAATAAATAAAGGAAAAATATTTTTTTTATGTTTATGTTTATCTTCACGCTGTATCCTGCGAGCGACGCTTGTAGGTTCGATGCCCACTGAGGGCAATTACGTAATTAATATTTTTCATTTTCTCGCTCTGGTTACAGGGCAAAGGGCGACATTGAGTTCGCCACTCAACACGCACTATCTCAAGAACTCTTCTACTCTCTTCTACTTCTCAGAAAGTGGGAAACGGCAGTCTTGTCACTAAATTCCCAGATTTCCTCTGCCTACTCTGCTACGTACGGGATTCACCATAAAAGTAAAAAATGACATAATTGTTTAACATAGACAGAAGGTTGAGAGCGTAATGGCGCAATGGGGCAGTGTTTGACTGTAAGCGCGACGGTCTCGAGTTAAAATCCCACATGGTCAGTTATTAGGTATATATAAAAATACTTTGACTTTTCCACTCTGGAAAGACATATCCTACCTCTTACATAACCTATATTTCTTATTCTTTCTTTTTATTTATACATTTCTTAAATAATTCTCTCTCCAGAGTTGGAATCAAATCCATACATCGTGTCTAGCCTGTACACACACTACACGCTATTGCGTGTGCGCAGTGGTATTCCACTGCGCCACGAAGGCCTTAGATAAATTTAATGATAAATATTTCACAATTACAATATTTTGATTATCTCTATACAATAAAATATACAATATCTAATATATCTATAAATATGTAAATATACAACTACAAACATTACTTTATACAACAAGATGTATTTAGAATTTGCCCACTACATTGTCATTGAAACCCCAATTCGGTCTTGAGAGACATCACTAGGGTCGATTACATAAACGACGGCTGTCATTAAGCCAAGTTATTTATCGCTGTAGAGCCCTACTATGTGTTATTTCATTCAGTTGTTTTAGCTTGATTGCATATATAAGGAATAACATATACACTTTTTAAAATATTTTTTTAATATGTGCTTGCACTGCATTATTAACTTATTTTTAGATTATTTGCTGTAAACAAACTTGAGGCCAGTCGTGGCGCAGGGGCGCAAAGTGTGCTTGTAAATCGACTGGTTGTGGGTTCAATCCCCACTCGAGGAGATGAAATATTTATTTACATTTATATTTTAATTTCTTCGCTCTGATGTCGAGGGGAAAGCGCGGCGTTGAGTTCCGCCACTCAACACGCAATGCCTCCAGAAATTGGCGGAAAGTGGGGAACGGAGTGTCTTAACACTAGGTTCCCTCTGCCTACCCTGCTGTGTGCGGGATAAAGCGTGAAGCTAAAAAAAAATTGCTGTTAACACAACGGTTGTGGGTTTCAATTTCCACTTGGGGGTTGGGTTATTTTCATTTCTTCTCTGTGGTAACAAGACTATGTGCAGCATTGAATTCCGCTACACAACAAGCACAATGTCTCGAAAATTGGGCGGAAAGTAGAGATGGTCTTAACATGATTTTCTCTGCTTACTCTGTCATACGCGGGATACGTCATTAAGCTGGGAAAAAGAGGACACTGTAGGAGGACAGGTATGTATTATTAAAATTTGGTTGGTTATTCGAACAGTGGATTGAGTTAGTGCATACTTCATCAGGTTAGTTTTCTCTTGCAAGTAGGTAGGTTTCTGTCACATTGACGTAGCGTGATCGTACCCCATGAAGCGATTCCACACAAAACATTTCTTTTTGGATTGTCCTCATATTATTATTAGAGATATAAATAAATAAAATATATCAACTTGTTTTTTTTTATCGTCTTTCGCATAACGTTTAACACAAATATTTTTATTTACTACTAATTGATTTAATTATTTTAGGTAACGTCCCCAATTTATCCTATTTCAATTGATAGCAAATACCTGCATTTAAAATAATGTGTTAAAAGTTTAAAATTAATCATCATCATACTTCGTAATCAATCATCAGACCGTCATGGCGCAGGGGCACAAGCGTATGACAATAAACGCGACGGTCGTTGGTTTGTTTTCCACGCCGGGGAATAAAATATTTTATATTTTCATATCCTTGCTCTGGTAACGAGGCAAAGTGAGACCCCCACTCAATACGAAACGCCCACGAACGTCCAAAGTGGAGAACGGAAGTATCCTATGTATATCAGAATGTCTTAACGCTAGATTCCCAGGTTCCCTTTGCCAATCCTACTACACGAAGCTAAAGAAAATCATCTTACTTCATATGAAAACTTGGATAATGTCATTAAAATATATGGAATGTCAAGAATAAAATGACTACCTAAAAATATACCTACAAATATACATACAAACGTCTAACGGTAACTCGTTCGGCAAAATGCATTAACCTTACAGGATAAATTAGATCTTTAACCCGAGCAAAGGAATTACACGGTCGTGAGAAATTAGAAGGAATGGCTCTTAATATGGCACTTAGAAAACGGTAGTATTCTTGTGAATTCTTCATAATTTCATATCATCAATCGCCTGAACGTTCATACACTAGTCATTAGAGGTGTAGGGCTGCCCTAAAATTGAAAGTAACACATAAAAAAAATATTCTTTTAATTTTTTATGACCCTAGAGAAATATTTGCAATATCAATAAGTTGTAACAAGCGTATAAGATTTGGATGTAGCTTGATGAGAACGTATGGCTTAGAGGTCAGAGTGTTTGGACAGTAAACAAGTGTCGCGGGTTCAAATATCACTACGCTACACTTTAAAAAAAGTACAAAAAAATAGATTGGTATTATTTTTTAATGGAAAATTTTAAAAAAGTTTAATAAAAACTTTAGATAAATTCGACCATCATCAATATTGCAACTTGTACTACAATAGTAGTAGTAGCCAGTTGTTTTTTTAAAAAAATATAACAATTATGAAGGCATTTCGACTTTATTCGATTACTCTCCAAGTAATTTGATTTACGAGTATACCTGACATAATCCATTTGAATAAGATATAATAATGAAAGGCCATTTACGATATTTCGTCCTTAGCAATTGGCTTAAACAAAAATCTTGAGGCTTATCATTTTAAATGTCATTCCAAATGAATATTATTTCAGTTTCATTTATGTATAAAGGATATTAACAATTTACTTAATAACTATCTACATGAAAAATACAATTTTAAAGGTTAAAAATTAACTTCTGTATTGGAATAAATTAATTCAACAAAGTTTATCGTTCCCTAAGACAAATGTTCATATAACATATATAATTAATTATACTTTAGAGCCCAGTCGTGGCGCAGGCACCAAGTGTGACTGTAAAACTAATTGGTAGTGGGTTCCATCCCCACTCGAGGAGATAAAATATTTACTTAAATTTATATTTCCATTTCTTCGCTCTGGTGTCGAGGGAAAGCGCGGCGTTGAGTCCTGTCATTCAACACGCAATGCCTCCAGAATTCGGCAGAAAGTGGGCAACGTAGTGCCCTAACACTGGGTTCCCTCAGCCTACCCTGCTGTTTACGGGATACAGCGTGAAGCTGATTTTATTTATTTATTTTTATACTTTAGATAATTATATAGTAATCATTACATTACATATTTCTAACAAATCTATTATTGTTTACCACAAATTAGTACAACATATTATTCCGTACAAGAAATAACGTAGAAACATTCTCGTTTCCTTCAAATTTGCTCGTCCACTGAATATGTAGGGGAAAACAATGATAATTTATACGACGACCTACATAACACCTCTCGCTTTCTATCATCAAATATCTACGTAATGATAATGATCATTAGATAAGATATCATCGCAAATGTACGCCTTGAGTAAATGTAAATGTTTATTATGCGATTGAGTATCAGTATAGTCACTCATTTGTGCCACTGCGCCACTACGGCCTCAGTGGCTTCGGTTGTGGGTTCGATTCCCACTGGAGGGAATCAATTATTATTTATTAGTGTTTTTATTTCTTCGCTCTGGTTCTACCAAAGCAACAGCCAACTAGGTAGCAAATGTCTCAAAAATTTGGCAGAGAGTGGAGTGTCTTAACACTAGGTTAGGCCTCTGCGTACTCGGCCATCTGCGGCGTACACCTATAAAAAAAAGTGTATCAGTATATAAAACAAATCATGTAAGCTTCACTATCTTTTCCGCGTTTAACACAGAGTAGGCAGAAAGAACTTGGTTTCATTACACTTCGCTCTCCATTGTGTATTCAACAGCGTAACTAAACACTGCGCTTTGACAAATCCTAAGGATGAATATAATTAGAGATTTTTGAAAAAGTAAAATAAATATATTTGTATTTTCCATCCCTAAAATGGCTATACAAAGTGCAAGTTTTATTTCGAAATTACTAAAAAACTAAAAAGAATATTAAGAAACAACTACATTTCAATTTTTATACGAGTTGGCATGCTGTGGCAGTAAATGTGAACATAAGCGTCCGCCTCAATAGCTGTACCTACTAAAAACACAATTTACGTAGAAGCACTGTACATACATTTTGTATGTTAATATATTTAGAAGCCAATTTTTTTTTCAACTTCACACTGTATATAGCATGTAGCAGAAGGCAGAAATAGCTAAGTGTTAAGACAGTCTCCCCACTGTCCGCCGAATTCTGGAGGTATTGTGTGTTAAATAACGGAACTCAACACCGTGGCTTGCCTCCATACCAGAGCAAAGAAATGAAAATATTAAATATTTAATTTCTTCGAGTGAGAATCGAACCCAAACCCAATCGCGCTTACAGCCACAACCTTGTACCCCTGCGCCACGACTGGCATAATAAATAAAACATTGTTATAACCAGAGAAGGGATAACAGACAGCCCTACAAAATGGGGGTGGAGTATTCATTAAAGCTAATTTGCATCTCCTTAAGATGCGATCAGCGGTTACGTTATTGAATTAAATTACAACCTTCTGAACTGACGCATTTTATGACCATATATTTCTTGTTAATTTGAGAAATTTCTGCATATTTTTCAAAGTTTTCAAATGAATTGCTCTGTTTTGATGATAATAACACAAAGATTATAGTATTAAAGAGAGATTTATAGCTGTTGTCGAGCATTTAGCTTTGGACTAACTAAGTGCAGTGTTTGTGTCGTTGATGTGACCTGTTAAATATATATAAATGTAAATAAATATTTCATTTCCTCGAGTGGCAAAACACAACCAGTCGATTTTACAGTCACACTTTGTACCCCTGCGCCACGACTGGCTTCAATTTTTTCAATACAGAAATGTAAATATTCCCCTATGATATACATGTAATAAAAAGTCCTAAAAATATATATAAATAATAATAAATAAATATCTTTTTTTATTCACTACGTAAGATATATTAACACACAAAAGTATTCACTAATAAATTAATTAAAATAATACATTCTTAATTAAAAGTTCAAAAGAAAAATTATGGAAAAGGTCACACACCTAAAACCATTCACATTTTCACGTCCAAAAATGGATGGTAATTAGAAAAGTTGAAAGAACAATTGAAATAACTAATTAAGCCAAAGGAAGCCCAACGCTATTAAAATTCGAACCGAATTAAAGTGAAAATTTCAACGGCGTAGAAGTTTTTTTTTTTATATAGCGGAAGTTGATGGACGCTTCGTGAAATTTACTCATTTCCTGTATTAATTGAAAAGAAACAATCGCAGATTACAATTTTAATGTGGTTTGTGAAAATGAAATAATTGAAATAGACAGTACGATACGTACTCGTTTCTCCAAACAAGAGTTTGTAATGTAGTCGAAATTACTAAATCAGCTTCACGCTGTATCCCGCATACATCGGGTAGGCAGAGGAAACCTAGTGTTAAGACACTCCGTTCCCCACTTTCTGCCGAATTCTGAAGGCATTGCGTGTTGAGTGGCAGGACTCAACGCCGCGCTTTGCCTCGACACCAGACCAAAGAAATGGAAAAATAAATTAAAGCAAATATTTCATGTCCTCGAGTGGGGATCGAATCCACAACCAATTGGTTTTCCAGTTACACTTTGTGTCCCTGCGCCACGACTGGCCTCTTATTATTACCGATATTAAGATTTTATATTAAAATCGAATGATTTATTAACTGTACATTTTAATTTCAAATTCAAAATCTAGCCCTATTCGCTCAATAAATTCAATTAATATAAATTAAAATTTACTACTTCTTTCCAGTCTATAAAAATTTCCTTACAAAGATAAAATATTTAAAAAAAAAATAAAGTAAATAATAATAATTATAGTATAACTTATGTCAACTTTTATTAAGGGTGTTATAGCGCATCGCCGTACCCAACGCCATACTTGCTTTTAAGGACGCATTTCACCAGCTTATTTACGATTTTAATAGATACAACTTTTTATACACACAAAGTTTCATATTAAAACTTTCAAAACTAGAGAAAGCACTGTTTCGTGCAAACGCCAGAATTGGTGCTATATAAATAAAAAACACAAAGTGTTTAAAACCTTACAAATCCAGAACGGGGAAGTTTCTAATTTCAAAGTTGTCTCATTAACATTTCCACGTTCATGGAATTATACCGCCGAGTCAGCGAATTAAAATACAGCTTTTTTTTAGTTAAAATGGATAGCAAACTTACAGATTATTAACTCTTAATTGGATTCATATTCTATATTTATGAAATTCGATACCTTTTTAATATCTTTTTTCAGATCCTTATAATTTAATTACTAGAAGAAATATTAGAACCCAACAAGAAATAATTTTATTGCACCCATTGTTTTTATTTAAAAGTAGAAACAGCAGCCTTTGAAGTATGAAGTTTGAAGCTACACAATCATAAATCGTCAATGTGCCCAAAATACTTGAAATATTTATTTTACTTCCTCTATTTCCAATCAGAGACGGTCAGGCAAAGTCAGTTGCAGCAACGATATCACGGAGATTTATACTCCAAAACTTTATCGAAAACATTTAAAATGCCTGGGTCCATTATAGAACCATTTCCACCAACTCTTGCACAGTTTATTAGTACGTCAATTCTGCGATGAAAGATATATTTTTTTATTTGATCTAATTTACAAATATAATATATTACGGAATTCATAAAAGATATTGGAGGAAGGTCACGTAAAAAGCATGAGGACCCCCCGGAGGGCATGTATGAAGAGGTTGATGACAGTGGACGAGGCGAAAGAGGTATGTAGAGACCGTAGCGTCTGGCGCTTCGTTCTCTCTGACTACCCCGCAAGGAATAAAGCGTGAAGTTAATAAAAAAAATTATAAAAAAAAAAACATTTCTTGTTAATATTGATTCAAGTAATTTTTCTATATAAACAGTTTGGAGGAAACAAAATATTTTTAATATTCCTCTGAGCGGGTATCGAAACATCCCTATTAGCTGTAAGATGGCGACAAATTATAATGAGGCGAAATTAAATGAGATTTTTTCCGCAAAATACATCATATATGTTAATCCTTATTTGAATTTTCATATCAATTATTACTTTACATAAATATTATTGGAACGTATAGCTTAGACACGATTGTAACGTTTTTATTACTTTTACGTTTTTTGAATTATATTAAAACAAACGTGAAACTATTAAAATCACTTTCTAATTATACCAGTCGTGACGCAGCACAAAATGTGACTGTAAAGGCAACTGATTGCAGGTTTCATCCGCACTCGAGGAAATATATTTATATTTGTTTTTGCGCTCTGGAGTCGAGGCAAAGCGCGGCGTTTAGTTCCGCCACTCTACACGCAATGCCTCCAGTATTCGGCGGAAAGTGAGAAATGAAGTGTCTACTACACTAGGTTTCCTCTGCCTACCCTGCTATCCCGGATACCGCGTGAAGCTGATTAAAGATTTGATTACTGTCATTAGATTTTCAATTTTGTTTTACTATAGATATTCATCATACATAAATAGCGGAATAATAAGTCTCTATTTTTGCGGTATAAATAAACTATAGTAGTTAGAAGAAACAAAAAAAATTGGCCTAAATAACATTTATTTTACTCTTTATTTTGTGCCATAATGGCTAAGTATGAAAAGCATTAAAAAAATTGTGCCATTCAGTGATAAAATATGTACGTGTCGCTGAATTGATTCTCTAAAGTCTTAAAACTAGGAACGAAGCATTTTAATACAAGGTTCCCTTTGCCAGCTTTGCTTTTTAAGAAAAAACGTGAAGAAAGGAAATAGAACCATAATATCTAAGAGACAAATCGTTTTGAACTACAGATTTTATTTTTTTTCTAATGCTAACCGTACTACCACTTTAAAATGTTTAGATATACCAAAATACACATAGCTTCAAACAGACAAGTGGATAAACGGCAAATTGACTTTGTAGATCACTTTGAAACAATCTTGGACCACTTCATTCGATTTTTCTTATCCCGGTTAAAAGTTAAAAGTTTGTTTTGAAGTTAAAACAGTGAAGTTTGGAAATTCGACAGCATTTCCATCAAACTGTTATCAATGAATCTTTACAATATTTACAGATGGCACGAGATATCGATTACTTTGTTTTATTTATTGAAAATTAATCGTTATTAATCTATTTTGGTACAATTTTGACACTTTTATTAGGTCGACTAAAAATCAGCTTTGCGCTGTATCCCGCCTACAGCAGGGTAGACAGAGAGACACTCTGTGTCCCCATTTTCCTCTGAATTCTGGAGGCATTACGTGTTGAGTGACAGGACTCAACGCAGCGCTTGTAACAATATGGAGTACTTTGTGTATGATGTAGTATAATAAATTAAAATAATAATAATATGCTTTGCAATACATATAAATATAAAGAAATGCCGACGAAGAAACGCGACTGCTACTGGGATCGAACCTACAAAAGTCGATTTTACAGACACACTTTGTGCCCCTGCACACGACTGGCCTCAAACATTTATATTCATAAAATTGTTTGGTTTTATTTTCTTAATTGTTTTAACTAACACCCCAAAGAGGGGAGTTACCCTAAAGTAAAGATCCGTTTAAACTCGTCAAAGTTGAGCTAAAAGTTGAAAATTACTTCCGTACAAACATGTTACTGTAAGTTGTTTAAGTGTTGATCTAACACTAAAGTTTAAGACGATTTATAAGATTTCAGATTTTAAGTGTATTAAATGGAAGTAAGCTTAACACTAATAAAATGTATATATAAATTAAATAAATAAATAAATCAGATTTGTATCCTATGAATCTGTATCCCACACACTGCAGGGTAGGCAGAGGGAACTTAGTGTTAAGACACTCCGTTCCCCACTTTCTGCAGAATGGCAGAACTCAACGCCGCGCTTAGCCTCGACACCAGAGCGAAAAAATGGAAACATAAATTTAAGTAAATATTTCATCTCCTCGAGTGGGGATCGAACCCACAACCAATCGGTTTTACAGTCACACTTTGTGCCACTGCGCCACGACTGGCCTCTAAAGTATAATTAATTTTATATGTTATCTGAACATTTGTCTTATTGTAAGTATTACTTATACAAAGAACTTTGTTGTATTAATTTATTCCAATACAGAAATTAATTTTTAATCTTTAAAATTGTATTCTATCATTCTTGAGACCGACGGGGCGAAGTGACACAAATGTGTGCGGTGAACGCGACGGTAGTGGGTTTGATTCCCACTCGTGGAAATGAATTATTATTTATCAATTTCATTTCTTCGCATTGGTAACATTGCAAAGCGCCACGAGTTCCACCAGTCAACACGCAATGCCCCGAAAATTCGGCGGAAAGGGGGAAATGGAGTGTCTTCACACTAGGTCCTCTTTGCTTACCGTACTAAATGCAAGATTAAAAAAGAAAAAATATATACATATTCAAATAATCAAGGCTTTTACGTTACATTGCTAGTCCATTAGTTTGTTTAAAAACATTTTTCATGTAGTTATTAAGTAAATTGTTAATATCCTTTATACATAAATGAAACTGAAATAATATTCATTTGTAATGACATTTAAAATGATAAGCCTCAAGATTTTTGTTTAAGCCCATTTCTAAGGGCGAAATATCGTAAATGGCCTTTCAGTATTATATCTTGTTCAAATGGATTATGTCAGGTATACTCGTAAATCAAATTACTTCGAAACTAATGTGGAAATGCCTTCAAAATTGCTATATTTTTTTAAAGAACAACTTGCACAATACTATAAGTTGCTATATCGATGATAGTCGATTTTATGTAACGTTTTTAAATTTATCAATTAAAAAGTAATACCAAACTATTTTTTTTGTTTTTTTAAAACTAAAGCTTTATTTTTTTAAAAACTAAAGCTTTGCTTAAACTAATTTTTTTTTTAAAACTAAAGCTTTGATTTAAGGTAGTTGAGGCCGTCGGCGTTACAGTTAGGCCTCAAGTAATAAATTAAATAGGATTTTTTTACATAATGTAAAAATCCAGGCATGTTACACGTCATATAGATAGTATATAGATATAAAAAGTCTGATCGTGTATTATGCATTTTTATATCGTGCATTTTTTTTATTTTCTACTCAATTTACATACACTATGTCAAAAGATCATTCGAATTTTATACTTATATAAATTATATGAAATTTAAGTAACCAAAATCAAACCCGTGACTACCACGTCAGTATTTTTTTACGACTAGTCTACTGTGTACTTAAAATCCTTGAAATAGTCATTTCGTTTTGTATTTGTTACATATAACTTGGAATGGAATCGCGATGGGTTTAAACGCATCTCGTTGTCTTATCTTAATTGTGCCCTCAGGGCGTTCAATAGAAACTTACTTACGCGAACTAATTACACGTTTTCAGTTAAGCCGATATCTGACGTTCTCGTAGGTAATAATTAAAAGTAGCAACCAACACGCGACTTCGTCCGCATAAAATTGCTTTTGTATTAGAGCTAAATTATACAAAATCTTTTATATAAATTGTAGCCTATACATTATACATCAGAATAACAGATTTTGAATTATAAGCTATATTACTGTACACATACATATTACTGTAAAGTATCTTCTAAATCCGTTCTGTAGTTTTCGCCCCCATTTTACGCCCTGTTTCTTGATATTACGCTTATTGAACACTACGCCGCGCTTTCTTTTTTTAGTTACCAGAGCAAATAAATAAAAACTAACATTCTTCCTCGTTGGGAATTGATCCTACAACCATCGTGACAGGTTGTGGTTTCAATTCACACTCGAGAAAATGAAATATTTAATATTTTCTAATCTTTGTCCGTGCAGAGGCGCGTTTGAGTCGCTAATTTAAGCAATAACGACGCTTTATGTAGGTACATTTCTTCATTGTACAATAAAGACTTGTAATTATTGTTCCCTTGTATAGTAAGTGGGGAACGGAGTGTCTTAACACTAGGTTCCCTCTGCCTACCCTGCTGTGTGCGGGATACAGCGTGAAGCTGAAAAAAAATATATTGTTCGCCCAAGGCGGGGATTGAATCCACATTTTTAACAGTCACACGTCTCACCAAGATGACGTCAGACCTTATGTTATATATCTAATAAATATTTTCCTACCCCAAGGGCAGTTTTGTTTGGCGAAGTGGCACTTCTCTTAGATTTTCATTTTAGATAAAAATGAACTGAGTAACATTAATTTGTACCGAAATAAAGTTAAGCCGAGGTTAATTCCACTGAGAATAACCCTATATAAGCTATGAATTTACCAAAAATTATCGTTGAAAGTAATTGATTTCTTTGAAACTAAATTTATTATACTTATTTAGAAAACGTATAAAAATTTGAACGTAGCGGGACCATGTAATAAATAATACGCGTTTATTTTATACGCAAAATAATTGACTAAATAGATAAAATTTTATATTTTTGCAGCTTAGGAGTACTCTGGCAGGTAATTATACAGCCCAACCTTGTACGTGAGCTGAACCCAATGCTATCTGGGAGTGTGGTCCAAGGTATATTGTTAAAAATTGTGACAAATGATTAAGATTTACATTTTATGTATGCCACAATGCAAGGTAATGCTATATTTAGAAGCTCCAAACGCATTGCGTTTCTCTGTATCAAGCTTACGCTTGTAATTTTCACAGTTTTTTCTTAATATTCTCATGTGGTGACTTATACGAGTTTGTCTTGTTAACAATTCTATTGTTGGTTTTACTGTTCTTTTGTTTAGATTTTTTTTCTTTTGGTATCTCCATAATTTTTGTTTTAATTTTTATTCTTCTGATTTGTAATCTTTTTTATTCTTTCTAACTGTTTTTGACGTGAAACCGCATTTTTTTTTCTGGATTTGCTTTTAGTATTTCGCGATATTTCTTCAACTTTTCTGCTGTCGTAAGCGCTATTTTCTCTTTTGATAAAACAAATTAAATAATTACTTTCTCCTATATTTTGCTTCACCCCACACAAATCTCACTCTCGTAGTAGAGAAAATTATCGTAAATAACATACAAACAAAAAGGAAATTAGAATGAGCTAACACATATGTAAGTGCCTACATAAATATATAAAATTAAAATTTTAAAATACTTCTTTGTACTGGAGAGAGTGATATACCTTGATACCAGTTGCACTAATGTTAACTTTTTTATGAATTATAAAATCAGCTTCAAACTGTATCCCACACACAGCAGGGTTGCCAGAGGGAATCTAGTGTTAAAACACTACGCTCCCCACTTTCTGCCGGATTCTGAAGGCATTGCGCGTTGATAGAACTCAACGCCGCGCATTGCCTAGACACCAGAGCGAAGAAAGAGAAATATAATTTTGAGTAAAAATTTCATCTCCTCGTGTGGAGATCGAACCCACAACCAGTCGGTTTTAATGTCGCACGCTTGTGACTCTGCGCCACAACGGCCTCAAAACATTAAATCATTAAACATATAAAAAAACAATGTCAATTTAAACAAATAATATATTGCACTTGTTTGTGTTAATTATTAATTTTATATACAATAAATAATTTGTTTTACATACTTTATTTTACTATATAAAATTGTTGAAATTTTACAGTCACAATTATTGAACTTTACATTTAAAATTTTTAAATTTTTGATTCTTATCCACTACACTTAAACAGCTAGACTTTTGTGTGAAAACAAATTTCGATAATGTACAAAATAAATATTATAATACAGTTAAATTGACATTTAAATTGATAGTAGTAATATGTTAAAATCAATAAATAACTTTTAAACACATAATAGCACAACAACAATTTGAGATTTGAATCACTGGTTAAGTCAAAACATTTACTGTTAAACTAAAACTCTTAAATTTCAACATAACATTTAACAATTCTTTCATTAAACAAAATAAATTATATCACATTATACTTATAGCTAAATAACAAAAAAATTTAAATTTATTTATATTATTAATTATTTCCCCAAGTATTGAACCCATAACTTTTTTAGTAGACTACATACAATGAGTCACACCAACGTTTTTTGTTATTAGCGTATATAAAATAGATAGCTCCACAAAAAAAAGAATCTATTTTTATTTTTTCCTATCTTTAAAAATTACTGAGATATTAAACAAAACTTGGATAAACTTCATGCTACGTTTTGCCAGTCGGCGCTTGTACTTTAGCTCGTTTTACTCTCGCGATTTTGTTATAAATTCATTTGTTTTTTATAGTAAATAAATAAAATGGGCAAAACAGCTCTCCGTATCACCCGTGATGTCACACAGCAACTGGGCGAAGGAGAGCAAATTTAAAAAAGCAGTGAAACTTCACAAACGCCGTAACTTTAGAAATCCAGGCCCGATTTTGATAAAACAAAAACTACTATTATTTGCACTAGCACGCGTAGTAACTGTTATAGTAAAATTTTTGATGTGTTGGTGTGACTCGTTACTTTATTTTTAATAAAAAATAAATTGTTAAAAAAGAACATAATCATATATGGTTTTTTCCAGTAGTGACAAAAGTGTGTCCCAGTGACACGGTCTAGTGACCCTATTACCAATTTTATATTAAAAATTATTTGTAATTAAATGTATTAAAAATTTTGTAATTTTTTTTAACATCAATTTAGTAAATGTGTGTACTTTAGGAATTTTGCAGTCTACTATTTAGTTTCAATAATCTTTTGTACATTTGACATTTGTGTGTTGAAAATGTTTGTTTTGGTTTTTGCTCCTGAAAAAAAAATACAAATAGTTTAAGTAAAAAAAAATGTGATTACTAATTATCTATCATATCATATGAATTTAGTTAACATACTATTCAATAATATACTTAAAATAAATCGTTATTATGATATTTTATTGTTATCACAAAATATATGTCAAGATACATATAAGCAAAAACTTATATGTATAAAAATATCTATGAATATTAAATATACAAGTATAAGTTTCAGATATTTTTTTAACTTTGTATTTAATCTTGCATATTGAAAGGTAGGTAGAGCGAACCTTAAGCATTAACCTTAAAAAACTATATGAGAGAATTCAATGTGAATTCTAACAACAATAAATTTAATATGGTATGTGCATTTTTTGCAATAATTATAATAAAAGTAAACAAAAGCAACTTACATTAGAAAAAAAATTAATTTCCAGAAGGAACAACTCAAAAAATGTGGATGCCACAATAGTAGGTCCTGTTGTTTTCTCACACACATCCAATTGAACTGCAAATTTACCATCCGGCAAAGTTGTTAATGTTTCAAATATAGGTCTCGTAGCTTTCTTTTGACTAGATAATCTATAAAGCAGAATTTCTCCCGCTCTAGTACCTATTAATACTATGTCCACATAAAAAAATAAAGCAGTAATTGGTGGAAATTCTAAATATAAATGTTGATATTTATCAGTTTCTATTTTAAACAAATTACGTGAATAACATACAAAGTTCCTATCATTAATTGCATTGATGTACTTTATTTGTCTTATCCATTCTATTGGACATCTCAACGGTTGAACTGTTACTTCTATATTTTTATTTATATTTACAATTTTACCACAATCAGTAAAAACATGTAGTATTCTGTCATAATATTGTATTTCTTTTATATTATAATCACAATTAATTATCAATTTTGGTGTTAAACTTTCATTTAAAAGATCACATTTGAAAATATCTCTATTATTGTGAAAATATAAGGCATCATTTGTTACAATAAAGTTGTCAGCTTTAAAGAATTCCTCTGTCCCAAACTCGGGGGTTTCAACAGTTCTTTGAATTAAAATACCAGATTTCAATTGTATTACAGTAACAAAATCATTATTAGCAATCTTCAAAATGTTTTGCTCAGGGAGAGTTACAGGAATATATTTCAATGTACTCATATCATACAGAACAACACCTCTGGAGTCCCGTAAAGGCAATAGTCCATAGTCAATATTCAATAGATGAGATCTGTCATGAATATTAAACTTATAAAATTCTTTAACATTGATTTCATAATGTGACAAATCAGACCACAATTTCAAATTTTTATATATATGATACCAACTACAATCATGACCAGATTTCGTTTTGGCTAGTTTCGATGAATGCCTGAAGTCTTTTTTACACATTTCGAGCCATAAATGATCTATTTCGTCTATACATTCTTTCCATTGTTTGCAAACTCTTCTACATCGACCTAATGAAGTGCCATCAATTTTTAGTAATATTTCAATAAATGTTTCTAAAGGAAGATCATTCAAATTTAAAGCTTCAGTCATTTTATGAATTTAAATCGTATGATGATTTTAATATTAACTGAAATTATATAGAAATATATTTATAAAGTAAATGTTATAATATATAAAGAACAGAAGGTATACTATTATTATCAATTTTACATACCTTTAAAATTATTTTAGCTTTTAACTCATTAGTTATATTTACATATGCTATTTTATCAAAATATTATAAACATTATTTTTATTTTTTTATAAATACAAAACTCGTGATTTTGACATTTCGCTCCTTCGCGGTTACGAAAATAAAGTTGGCTAAATTGATTTTAGTTCGGGAAACTACTGAACGAAAATTGAAATTTATGAATATTGTAATTTACAAAATTATTTTATAAATGTTTAGATAGTTTTCATTACTATTAACTAGAAGTCATTTTTAAAATGTATAATGATTTTGAATTTTGAAGTACACTTTAAATAACGTAGTTATATGTTAAAAGACGAAAGCTTGCGACATGATAGAAATTTGATAATTGCCAATTTTTTTTCTTGGAGTGGCTAACGAAATCCTCTCAATAAATATGAAATATCAACAACAGTGCAACCCTTTGG
This sequence comes from Heliconius erato x Heliconius himera, assembly GCA_013421005.1. Lineage (NCBI taxonomy): Eukaryota > Metazoa > Arthropoda > Insecta > Lepidoptera > Nymphalidae > Heliconius > Heliconius erato x Heliconius himera. The sequence goes on along the minus strand of JAATLQ010037040.1, from coordinate 14,838 downwards.
GTATATGTGTTCTGTGCAACAGCGTAACAAAGTCGTAGCGCAAAGACACAGGGTGAGACTGTAAATGCGAAAGGTTTTGAAGGTTTTGTAAACGCGAAAGGAAATAAAATATTTAATTATTTTCATTTTCTTTGTCCTCGCATTGGTAAGGAGGCAAAGCGCAGCGCAGCGAGTTCCGCAACTCAACACACAATATCATCTAGAGTTAGGCGGAAAGTGAGGAACGGAATTGAACGGAATGGTAATAGTGTCGTAACACTAGGTTCCCAGATGGGAATCTGTTTACGTACCCTGTACGGGTACAGTGTGAAGCTAATAAAATTAATAAAATAAAACAAAAGTAAACCAACAAATTATTTATTACAATATACCTGATATACCATCAACAAATATATGCAGTACGAGCGATGTCTTGGCTGCCTTGATGTTACACTTTTTGAACTGTTGCACATTATTCACTTGGTAAGAAAATAATGAAAAGTAAAATGAATATTAAAATCTATTCTGCGCAGCCATCTACAGATAACTCCAGGGCAGTCACGACTGGTCGATCGTACTAAGAGGTCAATAGGATAACATATAAACCACTGACCTAAGTGTATATTGCTAAAGCAATAACAGTCTAAAGATAATTGATATAGCTTTATAAATTATAAAAAAAAGTAAAAAAAAATACAAAACCCAAATATTTCACCCCAAAAATCGTGTGTACGATATAAAATAATATTAAAGGGATACCATATTAATATCACGTTAAGTGTTGATATCAGTGCAAACTTGGTCTACGAATTAAAAAGAAAACAATAATTTATATTAAAATTTTACAATAATAAAAAATATGAATAAAAGTAACAAAATTAGTGATGTGGAGAATGATTAGGTAATCAAAGTGACTTTAAAAATAGTCTATCAAATTTATTAATGATAATAATAATTTTATTCAATTTTAATGAACTGTCAAAATTTATATAAATTTAGGAAAAATTGATATTACATGTTATTTGCTATTTTTCAGTATGGCGGTGTAAGTTAGAAACATACACTGTATAAATTAAAACAATTTTATACAAAAAATTGTCAAATACTAATACATCCTTATAAATCCCAATAAATTCGCACTTAAAAAACCCCAAATACACTAAATGCTAACAAATTATAGGAATGATAGACAAATATTTTATTTACACCAACAATCATATTTTTTTACTTATCATAATATAAATATTATTAACACCCATTAATTTTATTTAATTAAACTAAAAACAATATTTAAAATGTCATTGATAACTTTTTAAATTAATGGTAAAAACAAAAAGACTAGAGTCGAGGTCTATTCGTCGAATAAGGATTATGTAGATTATTCACAATGATAATAAGAAATATTAGGATTAATTGAATTAATTTGTATGTCGTCGAGGCACAATGAACACCAGGTACCTTATAGACGATAGTTGTGGTTTTGATTCCCGCGCAAAAATAAAATTAAAATAATAAAAAAATGATACTTCTAATTAAAAATTATAAGTTGTTTTCACTAAAATAAATTAAAATAATTAATATATATATATATATATTTTAAATTAAACAATGCTCATTTAATGTCTAGTTCAGAGTATCTTATACAAAAATGGTATAGTACGGTCGACGAGTCGTGGCCCCCCTGAAGTAAGGTTCTCTGAACTTTTGGCTATTTTTCGCTGTGAAAATTTTTAAAATAAAATCTGCGTAGCCGTCTATCAATAACTTTCAGGGCTTTCACGACTCATCAACCGTATTGTATTGTAATAAAACTGGTTCAATACCTTAGCATCAATTAAAATACGTGATATATATAAATATGACTGGATGATTGTAGTGCAGTTTTCTGTGCAACATATAAACATATATATAAATAATTGGGACAGCCTCTAATATTTCTGTAAACGCGACGAATGTGGAAGGCATTGGAGGAAAAAAAACATTTCTTTGCTCTAGAAAAAAAGCGCGGCGTTGGGTTCTATCATTCACATACACAATGTATCAAGTTTGGGCGGAAAACCTAGAGATCGATGAGTCTTGACTACTATAGGTCTCCTCTAAGTACTTTGGTATATATGAGATAAAGTGTGAAGCTAAAAAATATTATTACATAATTTATAATATACGCGTGATTAATTTACAAAAATTGAATTCTGTTTAATGTATCATTCATCTTTATATAGACAACTACAACAATATATTAATTTGATCAATCGACAAACATATTGTATGGATTTTTAATGTTATCTAAAAAAGTTTGTCTCTTAAAAATGTTAAAAATATGATCTGTTTGCTTTGTGCTTTTTAGACAACTATCTACAACAACACTATTACATATTTTGGTCAAACGACAGACATACATTATTATATTATTATTCTTATATGTGTTATTAATGTCTATTACAAATTATATAAGATTAAATTTAAAGTAAAATTAAAAAAAAACGTTTTTATGTAAATGTTTGTGCGTACGTTATTTAAATACTTCAATTCAACAATGACTATGTTTAAGTTACTAAAATAAGTTAACGAAAAAATGTTAATTAATTTATTATAAATAAACCGAATATTCTGTCAAAATAAAATAATTACTTCTTACACAAAAATCTCGTTTCACCAGATTTATTTATAATACTAAACCTTTTATCATTTAAATAAAAAAGGCCCAAAAATGGATGTCCCATTATACAATTTGAAAAAAGTGATTTCATTTTTCATGTAATTAATCTTATACATATATAGGTATACAAAATCCATTTTAATCGATCATATTAACAAATATATTCAAACATTATTTTTAAATCAATGTATAATAATATCAATTATTGGCAAATTAAAATAAATCAAATCACTCGTCAATAAATAAATGCTTCACTATAAACTTGTATAATCAAAAAAATGCTTACAAAATCAAAAGTATAATAAAAATTTTTTACTATCCTTACTTACGTACATATTAAATTAATCATGATTCATTAAAAATATTGCAAAAGTGACATTTTATCTTAAAAACAATATAGTATGGCAACTCTCTTGGATCATTGTGAAAGTGATGATTTATTAATATAGCAACATTAAAGTTTAAGATTCTATAATATAATGAAATATATTCCAGAAAATTATATAGGAAATAAGTCAACTTATTGGAATTTCATACCAATAAAATAATTTTTGGATTTCGCGAACGCACACATATATGAGTTACTATAACAAAATGATCATATAAGGAAATAAAGCTTAAATCAATTATTTAATGTCTTTTTTATACCATTTCATAATGAAACTATAATTAAAATTATATATTTTTTTTAAAAGCAAATCATAATTCTTGAAAAGTACACCCAATACCCAACCAAAAAATACAATACAAAGTGTTTTACACCAAACTCAATATTAACAACAAAAAAAACATATTTACATAAAAAATATTTGAACCCGTACCACCCTTAATATAAAACTTATCACCTATTTCTGAGTAAAGTGGACACGACTAGCATAGTGAAGGTACCAATGAGGTATAAAGTTGCCGGTATTGAAGCTAACAGCTTATATCGCTCTTCTGTAAATAAAGAAAATTATTTGTTTTATAATAGGTGTATGTATAGTGCGGCCGATGTGTAGTGACAACCCTAAAGTCCAGCTTTTTAAAGTTTTACGCAATGTACACATGGTATGAAAAATGCGCAAGTTCATACAGTTACCTGTAGTGGGTGGTCACTCCTCGTCGACCGTACTGTATATTAGTATTGCCACGTAAAAAATTAAATGCGTTTAAGTAACTCGGATATTTTAACTAAAAATAACAAAAAAATCGGATGGAATTATAGATATTGATAATTATATACTTTTCCGATTTCTTTAATATGTAGTTTGTTGTAATGAGTTTAAAATTTTAATGAGAGAATATTTATTGAGAAAAAACGGCGTTGAGTTCCGCCATTCAACACACAATCTTAGTATTTCAGCTTGGGCTTGAAAATTCGGCTATGCTTATTTAAAAAGATATAGACATAACAAGCAAAAAACAACAAAATTTGTTAGATAAATTAACGTGGACCGTTAGAAGTGGAAACAAAATGGTTAAAACAAAGCTCCTTTTCTCAAAAAGGTTTACTTCAAAATAATATTAAATCACTTATCTTTATACGATATTTCACGATGCTTCACGTAGAATCTTATAACCGAATTGAAACAAGTTATTGAGAAAAAGAACCAGTAAATTATATTTAAAAAAATCATGCTCATTTAAAAAAAAAACATTAAACGTTTAAATAAATTTAAAAGTTGTTCCACTTTCACGCCAGAACAACTGAACGGATTTAGATTAACGTTTTCAGTAATATTTATGTATAGTAGTAGCCTATACATCACACATAAGCTACAATTTATTCAAAGATATTATATTATTTATAAATAATATAACAAAAAAATTAAGTTGACGAAGCCACATTCGGGTTGCTAGTGTTATAATAAAATATTTAATGTTTTGAATAACTAATATGCTTTAAAATATAGTAAAATATCATGTAAACTTTTCTTTTATATTCAATTTCGGTCACCGTTACACATATATGTTATTTATAAATTATATTATTATTATTATGCATAGATTTAATATATTTATGTAAAAGTTATCGCTCTATCTAAAAAAAAACATTTATTAATAATATGCATTATAGGTTTGTATTTTTGTTTTTTATAGTTTGTAATGTTTAATATTAAAAAAGTTAAATAAAATAATTTATAAGTTTAAACAAGGGCATAGGTATAAAAAAAATCATGCATTAACAGATAAAAAAATAAAATTAAAGACCTTTAGTAGGTAAAATAATACTTTTATTTGAGACCAAAACCTACTAAGTCGTTGCGCCGTTACAAATTTACAATTAAATTAAATATGACTGCCAGTGCATGGATGGTCTATTTCAATAATACTAAACAAATTTTTAATTATTACTCGCGAAATCAAATTAAAAAACGTTTTACTCAAAAAGTAATTTCCATTTTAAAAAATAAGACTGAAACCATCGCACTAACAGCCTAATACAAAAACATATAATAAAAAATAGCAATTACGTTAACGTATCTCTAACTTGGCATATATTTTTAAATAAGGCGGGTATATTCTCCACTGGCAATCTCTTTTTATAACCCACTATGGGCTCTATTTTAGGTTCAACCAAGATCGGGTTGTCATCGCTATCGAAAATAATTTCCGGATCATTTTCTATTATTTCCTCTATAGTCTCCCAGTCGGTTTGTATTTTTTTCTTATGGCAACACTGACACATACCATAATCACATTCTTTTTTATTTTGATAATACTCTATATCATCTAATATTGTGTGTTCGTCTTTTTGCGTTTTTAATGGAACAAAAATTGAGAACTTTCGGGCTGAATATTGAATTAATTCCTGTATATAATCATCGACGCCATCATCTGTCACAGGTTTGTCTATGGCTAGGTCTATATTTTTATCTATTTCTGAATTTTTCCTACTTTGGGGCGGGGATTGAATTTCGTTTAAAATGCTATTTTTTCTTTTAGCCTGACCTGTCATTGTGATGGATTTTTTTGTGGTCGCCCAGCCGAGTGAGCGTTGCACCGCCATCTTCCATTTTGTGTATCTCGCGTCACGATCTGGTGACAATTTTTTTTATATTATTTATATGCTAAAAAGAAGTTTTAAAGTAAATGACAATTTTAATTTAAAACAAATGTTACTTTATATTTATTATTTATAAAAAATGTCAAGATAACACATACAATGGTTTATTTAACTAAAATACGGTTGATATAACTATAGAGAATATAAAAAGCAAAAACAATCCATTTTTTTTCATATAGAATATATATACGTATTTCCTATTTTATGTTGAAAATAGCATGACTTGATATTTACTATTTATCTAAAGAAATGGAAAAATGCTCTATATAAATGTTTAAGAAAGCCAATTTAAATAGGTTCAATTCCCACCAGGGCATTATATTCAAAATTATTTTCATTTCCATGTTCTAATAAGACAATGCATTGTGTTGAGTGAAATTACTATCTATCTACCCTACTATAAAAGAAAGAGGTTACCCCCCTTTCAAAGCTCAAGTTGAAAAATATACATAAAAAACATACAATTTCGTAACATTAAAATAAAATGAAAATAAAATTTATTATTAAAATTCGGAACGGAGTGTCCTTACACTGGGTTCCTTAATCCTACTAAATGCGGGATACGGCGTGAAGCTAAAACAGAATATTCCTACCATCATCAGTAGTGGTGGGCAGGAAGGTATCAGTGGACGTTGCGCGATGTCTCCACCTGTCCATGCTCCATACGTTTACGGCTGAACCGGCAACCACCGCCACACCGAGCGCTGACATATCCCATGAGTGGGCTCGTACTGAGAATTTAAGAAAAACCTTATATAAATATATATATATATATATATATATATATATATATATATATATATATATATATATATATATATTGTATGTGCGTTTGTCATTCTACTTTACTACAACTAAAAACTGGTCTGATTTAGATAAAATTTTGGGTGTCAACAAACGTCTATCCTCACAAATTTTTACATTTATAATATTAATAGGATAATAGGATGATGTTCTATAATTCCAGGCAGGACGATGTTTAAGACAATTCGTTTTCCGCTTTCCACTCAGTTTCGAGACAAATAAGAATTTAAAACAATAAACACATTCAATCAGAGTGGTGCAGCAGTGGAGGTCGTTTTTTTAGAAAAAATATTGACCATTTCTTTAATACTATTATTTATTATGATGAATAAAAAAGTACAAAAAAATGTAACATCTAAAAATTATTGTATGTAAGTTTGTGAGGATGAATAGGTGTTTGTTCCACTTTGGCGCAAAAACTACTGAACAGATTTAGATGAAAGCTTACAATGATATAGCTTACACATCAAAGTAACACACATAGACTACAAAATATGTAAAGATTTTGTATAATTTGACTATAATAATATAGAAAAATAAGGCGGGCGAAGCCGCGGGTGTGTCGCTAGTATATATATAAAAATATTAATAGTAATAATACTCACAAACAGGTATTCCAATTAAATCAGCTTGCAATTGCATTAAAAGGTCGTTAGATGTCATTTTTCCATCCACATGTAATTTAGACAGCGGCATACCACAATCCTTATTCATTGCTTCTAGAATATCTCTGTAAATAAAAATGTATATCATTAATTAATTAACTTTTGTTTAAATATTAAAATTGGTATCAGCTTTTATACCATCTGCACTTAATATAAAAACGAAGAGTATATTTGGTTAAATGCGCTTATCTCAGGAACTACTGCTTCGAATTGAAAAAAAATCCATACATTAAAAAATTTAATTGGTAATAGTCAAAGCCACTTTTACGCAAAAACTAATCAGATTTGGAATAAACTACACGGTAATACAACTCATATATCAAAAAAACACATGGGCTACAATTTATGTAAATATTTTGTATAATTTGGCTATAATACACTTTTTGTCTCCACACCGCAACTTGGTTCTCATCCACTTCCATTAGTTGGCTAGAAGAGATTTCTTTAAGAGATAAGCCCGCCATTGTAAACAATATTTACAATTTTATTGTTTCTTTTTTTACATGAAAAAAAGAATATATAATAACTTAAAGAGGCCCGGGCCGTGTTTGTGTCGCTAGTAGTATATAATAATTTATTAACTCACCTTGTTTGGAAACAAACAGCCTCTAAAGCAGCGCGAATTATATGGTTCTTGGTTGTGAATGCGGTTAGACCACAAATTATACTGAAACAAAAAAAAATATAATAATATTAAAAACGACGGAGAGAACATAGTGTTTAGACACTATTTTTTCACGTATAGCCGAATTTTCGAGACACTGCCTGTTGAGTGGCGGAACCCAAGGTTGTCTTGCACCACAGCAACGTAATGGAAATCATTCCCTAGGGTGACAATCGAATTCAGAACTCTTCTGCTGTTTAATTATTTTTAGAAATAACCTTTGTGTAGCGGGAATATCCCAAAAAATATTCCGAGATATACAGAGATGCTTACAACACAAATAAGTCGTAACAAGTGTACAAGAATTACGGTTCAATATTCAATCGACAGAAAAAAACCGTTCTGGTAAAGCAAAGCGCCATGTTAAGTTCCACTGCACACATCACAATCTAAAGATCGAGACAAGAATAAGGATAAGCGATAAAAAAAATTGAAGAAATATCTTGATTATTTTTCTTCCTACTTTATTATATATATAGTGACAGGAAAATTCGTGGCTGTAGAATAATTACGTTTTCTGAAGTTTTGCATATTATACAAATGGAAAAAAAATTGAAACGTATCAAAATCCTAAAATCAAGTCTGCGCATAGTGCTGAAGTCGATAGTGCTGTACATAAAGTATAAAAAGCCTACCCCCGAGCGTCCTTCCTCCAGTACGGCGCGTACAGGCCGTTCAGCGCCGGCACGAAGTACACGTCGCCGGTGGAGAACACCTGCCCCGCTATGTGCTCCGTGTCCCGGGACACGTCGCTGATGAGCTTCAGATTGTCCCGGAGGAACTTCATTGCGCCACCGGCTACTGCTATTGATCCTGGAAGATACGATTAAAGTGGTTTATTTTTTTATATGATAATAGAAATCTGGTTACTGGTCTGGTGGTCTGGTCCGCGGTAAACCAAAAAAATATTTATGTGAAAGTTGCTATCCTGATAGAGTTTAAATCAGCTCCACGCTGTATCCCACACACAGCAGGGTAGGCAGAGGGAACCTAGTGTTAGGACACTCCGTTCCCCATTTTCTGCCGAATTCTGGAGACGTGTTGAGTGGCCAACCTCAACGCCACATTGAGCTGATTGAGTTTTCTGACTTTTGATCACCACTTCTGGTTCCCAAAAATATTGAATTACCTTCCAAAGCGTAAACAGGAGGCGAGTCCCCCATCTTGTAGGCCACAGTGGTGAGCAGGCCGTGCGTGGACTGCACGCGGCGCTGCCCCGTGTTGTAGAGCAGGAAGCACCCGCTGCGGTACGTGTTCTTGGCCTGGCCGGCCTGGAGGCAGTTCTGACCGACCAGCGCGGATTGTTGGTTGCCTAATATCTGCATATGTATTTTCAAAATCTTATATATTTTATTATACTTTTTATTTTTTTAGAATCTTGTATCCCAAAAGTCCTAAGCGAAATCACTATATCAAATAGAATTTTTGAATGTATATCCGTAGACGGTGTGAAAAATGCCAAATAAACTTATAAATAAATTAATCTGTTCTTTAATTTTTACATTTATACAAAAAAAAATCTGACAAACTATGATTTAAATATAAAAATACTTACGCCAGATATCCTAATTCCTTCTAAAATAGTGCCATTTTTAACTGAACCATATATTTCTGAACTGCTTCGTATTTGCGGTAACGACTCCCTATGTATACCAAATAATCTGGAGAAACAAAAAAACTAATTATGTATGTGATTGCGCCACTTACCTAGAATATAATTAGACAAAGGAAACTAAATATTCAGACAATTCATTCTCTACGCACTGGGCGTTGCTAGGCCATTGCCTGTTCAGTAGCGATACTCAACGCCGTATTTAAGTACTAGGAACGACGAAAATAAAAAATAATGAAAGTTTCATTATTTCGCCGAGTGGTTAATCTCCACTCGCCTCCTCCTCCACCTCCACTCACAACTTTCAATACTTAGTTGTTGCTCAAATACATATTGGAAAAGAGTGTAGGTATAGCTTAATAACGTTCAAGTATTCGAATAAGTTCCAAATTGTTCAAAAAAAAATTTATTTCATCAAAGAAATTAAAAATAATTTGTTTTATGTAACAAACGGGAAAAAATCTATAAAATTTTAGAAAAACTAAGTAAAACATAGACCTACCTACACAACATAGGATCCCAATTCAAAGTGTCCAAATTCATAAGTAAAGTTCTAGAAGCGTTAGTTACGTCAGTAATGTGAAGACCACCGTGCGGACCACCTGTTAAGTTCTAAAATAGAAGGAAAATAATAAAAATATACTAATATTATAATTAAACAGATAATAAAAAATCTATATACAAAAATATATCGATTGTTTAAGCATATATTTTTATCATTGATCGGTTTAACAATGGAAAACTGTTTACGATAAACGCAAATGTTTATATATATTATGAACACATTTAACTACAGTAAATAAAAACCAAAAAAAGGCCCCCCAAAAACGCAATAATAAATAATATTTTATTAAAAATTAACTTCCTTTTATAAAAGAATGAATTAATGAAAGAATGAACTAATATAACTCACCCAAACTATCCAAGAATCGACAGTACCGAACATTAATCTCTTATCTCTACTCGCTCGTCTCACTGCCTTTATGTTATCCTTCAGCCATCTCATTTTTAATGCACTGAAATAAGGACTAATTGGTAAACCGGATATACTTTTTAGATAGTTTTTGTTTCTATCTGGTACTTTTGCTAGAATTGCGTCTACCGTGCTGTCTGTACGTATGTCGTTCCATGCTGGAAAATAATGTTTGTATTAAGGACAAATGTACAAGTATAATAAAATTTGTATAAAAAATTTTTGTAACAATATATGGTCAGTGTTGGTTCTAATCCTTCTACCTTCAAAATTGTATATGAAATTAAAAAAAAAAGCAATAAATAAATGTTATAGCAATTTCATTATTTTTTAAATACGCTTGTATACTCACATATGGCAGGATGTAATGGTTCGCCCGTGAACTTGTCCCACGCTATCGTTGTTTCTCGTTGATTCGTTATACCTAACGTTAATATATCTTCTTTAGTATAACCTGTGGGAAAAAAAACAAAACAAATGTCATGACAAACTAAAAAAAAACAACAATTAAATGTTACTTACGTAGATATGTCATTTGCATATTATTCATATAATTCATATAAGTATATAATTTATGATTACTTATACTTTTAGAGTTTTATTTTTACACTACTACCAAATTTCTTGTTATAAACAACTGTGTAGTTTGACTATATTTTATTTGCTTTATTTTATATATTTATGCAAAATACAAAAAAATGTAAGACGAAGGAACCTAGTATTAAGATATCATACGCCACTTTCTGTCCAAATTTCGAGACACGCTTTGTCATATTACTAAGTCGAGGAAATGAAAATAAATCAATCCCCAAGCAGGAATCGAAACCACAAGCGCCGCGTTTAGAGTCAAATGCACTGTGTCGCTCATGATGTATTTTTTTTTAATTTTCTCCTCTTTTTAAACAAAAAAACTTACCTAACTCAGTCAATTGATCTATAGCATTTTCAGCACATAGTTTAATATGGTGCATAATTTCTAAAGGGTCTTGCTCGTACCATCCTTCTTGAGGCTGCACTTCCGTTTTGTCTTGTTGATAAGAAACTAATTCCTCTGAGCGTTCCGCTTCGTAAATCTGCAAAAATAAAGAAATAATTTTATTAAATAGAGATAGAGAAAGATATATTTTGAGGCCGTCAGTGCCGTCACAGTGTCTGATTGTAAACACGACGGTTGTGTGTTCGACTCCTAGTAGGGGATATAATTTATTTTCAATTCCTGCCTCTGGTAAAAAATTTAAGCGCGACGTTCTATTCCACCACTCTACTGACAATGTCTCAAAAATTGAGTGGGAAATAGAGAACTGAGTGTCTTAACTCTTGATTTCATTCTTTCATATGGCTTAGTGGTCGGTGCGCTTGGACATTTTCCAAGCGGTGCAGATTCAAATTCCGTTCAATTTTTCATTTCTTTTTACATTTTCTGAGACAAGTATAATTACTATATTTATACTATATTATCCTTTGGCTATAAATATATTTATAAGTTTAAGTCTCTAGTATGAATATAAAATTATTCAGTTTTACACTGAGTAACTGACAGGTTGGAATGCACAGTGAAAAACTAGCAAGCTGTAGTAAGCTGAAATGTGCAAAAATATCAATATAAATAATATGGAAGAACTCCAGCCTAAAATGCTACAACTACAAATTACAACAATCGCAGTAAATTGTGATATCACGAACTGACTTTGGGTAACGACGTTACATCCAAATTAAATTAGCGATAAAGTGCTAAAACGCAACAAGTGATAAATTTCAAAGTTCCTCAGCGACATAGGATTTAAATAAAAAATCAGCTTCACGCCGTATCCCGTATCCCGCACACAATATGGTAGGCAGAGGGAACCCAGTGTTAAGACATTCCGTTCCCCACTTTCTGCCGAATTCTGGAGGCATTGCGTGTTGAGTAGCAGAACTCAACGATGAAATATTTAAAGTAAATATTTCATCTCCTCGAAGAATAGGATTTAAATGATTTCACAAATTATACAAAAATGATAAAACGCACAAATATTATACTAATAAATTAGAAAAATTAAAAAAAATTAGAGATGCGGTGGGAACGTATTGTCACGTTTGTTCCATGCACATTAAAGTTAAATATTAAACTATGTATTTAAGAAACCGGTTATAATAGACTAAAACTAATAAAAAAATCTTTTATTAAAAAATGTTCATAGGGTTCGGTTTTCCCTTAATTTTTGAGATATTGCGTGTTAAGTGGAGGAACTCAAAGCGGCGCTTCTTTTGCTCGAGTGGGGATCGAACGCACAACCAGTCAATTTTACAGTCACACTTTGTGCCCCTGCGCCACGACTGGCCTCTTATTGCATTTGATTAGAATTATAAATAAGACATATATTAGGTATTACAAATTCAAAGGTGCATTATTTCATAATAATATAAACAAAACAGCAATATTATGAATATTATCATATTGACATTAAACATATATATGCATTTGTAGGTATGTGTGGAAGTCACGAAATCACGTATTATGAAATGAAACGTACATAAAGCAAAATGTTAACACAATTTGCAAGTAAAGTAGTTTAACGTTAAATTCACCACCGACATGTCTCAGTTGAACAATGTCTGAATGTCAATACGACGGTTCGGGATTTGACATTCCGTGGAATAATTGTATTAGCTTGGCCCCTAAGGGACGAAAGTAGAAATTGAAGTGTCCGGACACTATTCTCTTTGCCTGCCCTAAAATCTAAAACAAAGTTAATAAAAAAGCAGTTTGATGATGATGATTCAATTGTTCTCATAACTTTATATCACAGTGAGAACGCAGTTTTAAAACACTATTTCATAAATTCGGAGGAGGAGGAGTCGGAGCTCTTTTGGCGCCGCGCTTTGTCTAGTTACCAGAGCGAAGAATGGTAATAAATCATTCCCCCAAGTGGGAATCGAAGCGTTCATAATCAGACGCAGTGCCGCTGCGCCACGCCCTCCTTTAAAATCTAAAATGTTCTAAATCTAATAAGTACAATTAAATAATTAAATTTCTTTGTCACGTACCACAAATCTGACTGTCTTTGTTCCATCGTCGATGACGCCCACGAGAGACTTTTTAGCGCCATCCCGGACCGGCATCTCGTCGTCTGAAATATAAAATTGTGTTTAAAAGAAAATCTATTTATACTAACCCTTTAGGTTGCCTTTGTGACTGAAAACTTATAATAAAAGAAATCTAGATTGAACTAAATATAAATATGCATAATATTATTCCAATATTTTTAAGTAAAATATATCAGCTGCTAACATACATATAGACAAACTAAAATACTTATTTACTGTGTGTTATGTGCCTATATTACATATTTTTTGCTATTTTTTACATTTTGCGTGAGGTGATATAACTCAACGTCGCACCCTAGAGTAAAATGACCGAGAAATATTAAAAAACTATAATAAAATATCATATACATATAATATAAATAAAAAATATTAAGCCTAATATAGCACAAACGCCATTAACAATTAATATTTATCCAAATTATAAATCAAATAAAATAAAACAATCAACTTCACGCTGTATCCCGCACACAGCAGGGTAGGCAGAGAGAACTTAGTGTTAAGACACTCCGTTCCCCACTTTTGCCGAATTCTGGAGGCATTGCGTGTTGAGTGGTAGAACTCAACGCCGCGCTTTGCCTTGACACCAGAGCGAAAAAATGAAAATATAAATTTAAGTAAATATTTCATCTCCTCGAGTGGGGATCGAACCCACAACCAGTCGGCTTTACAGTCACACCTTGCGCCCCTGCGCCACGACTGGCCTCTCCAATTATAATTAATTTATATAAAAAAATAAATATCGATACTAAATATTTATAGATCGTGTTTAAAATATCTACTTTATATATATATATACACATGTAGTTTATCGTTTTTTTTCTTAATCCAATTGGCATACATGATTAATGTTGAAACACAAATTGCGTCTTAATTTTTAACTGACCTTTACCGTCCAAAGCAGTTCCGTAGAAAAAATTACCAGAACTAAGGTTAAAGTGATTATTTTTAAATATGACATAAGCAATATCACACTTATTTAGAAAATGTATAAAAATTTGAAAGCACTCTGACCACAAAGCAACACGGTGCTTTGTGGTCAGAGTGCCTGGTCAGTTTCGTGGAGGCGCGGGTTCGAGTCCCGCTACGTTAATTTTTTTTTACTTATTCTAAACTAGCGGCTCGCCCACGGCTTCGCCCGCTTAAAATACATGATTAATGATTTAATAAGCACAATCGATTGACAACTATAATGACTTCTAATATGATTTTTTTTACGACATTATCGTCAAAGAATTTTTGATTGTTTTAAATAAAAAAATACGACCATTGTTGATATTTGATATTTATAAAATATACATAAAGCTAATTATGTATTACACGTATATATTTTTGTAACTTTATGTTCT
>JAATLQ010037039.1:0-46568 GCA_013421005.1 Heliconius erato x Heliconius himera | reverse complement strand
TAGGCGAAAAAGTATTAGTCAAAAATTTAATCAAAGAAAATAAGTTGACCACTAATTTTAATCCCACTACACATACAGTCACTGGTGTGGCTGGTGGCGATGTAAATATTCGGAACGACGATACTGGAAAAGAATATCGTCGAAATATAGTTCATTTGAAAAAAGTAAATGATTCATGGACTGTAATTGATAAAAATGTTAGTAATGATAATTTGGAACTTGATAACGAATTAAATTAAATTTTTTTAATGTTAAATTTGCATTGATTAACTATATAATTGTTTACATGTTATTTTGTATTTTAAATTTAAATTTAAATTAGTAAATCAAAGTAAGATTATAATTGAATTGTAAACTGAAAAAAAATAAAGGAGAGATGTAGTGTATGCGAACCCCGACTACGTCATTCGCTCACCGATCGTGACGCGTGCCGGCGTGCTCGGTGTTCTGTCTATATTACTATCTCATAATTATAATAGTAAAAGTGTGTTTTATTGATACGAGGCGACATTAAACATTACATTTATTATATTGACAATCAATTATTATCGCCATATAAAAGGGTAAAATGTTTTGACACATTTCGAGCGAAATTCCTTTGATAATAAATGAAATAAGTATCTGTCGATATAAAATTATAATATGAGCGAGCGCGAACGCTTTTGAAAAGGTTGAGCTGTCAAAGTTATTGACCGATGAAATATTAACTGTATCATCGCTTTTACAAGACGGCAACAGTTTAGCCATTCTAAGTATGAGTTAAATACCTTTATGTTTCTTTAATTCGAATTAAGTTAGAAATTTTATGCTAAATACTAGCGTCCCGCTCGCGGCTTCGACGGCGTTGTCACGCTTAAACATATTTTATTATTATTGCCAAAAGTTACTATTAAGAAAAAACATACATATTTTCTCGCCTCTAATGCCTCTAAGAATATGTGTAACAAGTTTCATGATAATCGGTTGAGTAGTTTTGGCTTGAAAACGTAACAGGCAAATTTACTTTTACATTTATAATATTAGTACGATAATTATATTATTTTTGAAATATATAATGGGTCCCGAACTTTTGTTTTTTTAGAACTTTATTTTTCTTTACTGGGCATAAGCCCAGTTAGTATATTATATTCACACAGTATATTATATATAGTATATTATATAAATAATTATACTAGCGGAGCTGCGTTTGAGTTTCTAGTTCTATCTGTAGTTATTTATATACATATATGCAAAACTCATCCGTTAGTAAGTGACTGACAGACAACGCACAGACGAAATTCAAAAAATTATAAGATTGAATAATTTTTAACATTTTTTAAGTATTATTTCGAACTTAGAAAAAAAAACGTTTTTTAAGGAAACGTATAAAAAATTTAATGTAGCGGAATTTGAACTCGTTCTGACCAACTAAGCCATACATTCTCATCGAGCTACACCGAAATTCTTATACGCTTAATTATGTTGTTAGAATCTATGTACATTTAATACATTTTAGCAAATTTCCGGAACCCAAAGATAAATAAATAAAGAAAATTTATACGTTTTCTTAAATAAGTATAAGATTGAAATTTGGCATATATGGAGTGGAAGAGAGTACTAAAAGATTTTTTTAAAATAATAAATGAAATGGAAACAAATTATAGAGGCCAGCCGTGACGCAGCGGCACGAGGTGTGACTGTAAAACCTGGTGGACTGGTTGTGGGTTCGAACCCCACTCGAGGAGATGAAATATTTACTTACAATTATATTTCCATTTCTTCGCTCTGGTGTCGAGCCTAAGCGCGGCGTTGAGTTCTGCCACTCAACACGCAATGCCTCCAGTAATCGGCAGAAAGTGAGGACCGGAGTGTCTTAACACTAGGTTCCCTCTGTCTACCCTGCTGTGTGCGGGATACAGCGTGAAGTTGATTTATTTTTTTTATTATAGATTTCAAAGTGGACTTAGAGCAATAACTGGTATCTAAATTTTATTTACAACATATAGATGTTGTAAAATATAAAATAAAAGAAACTGTTGTGCAATTTCTAATTCGTATCTAAATCATAATACGTGGTTAATCCATACATTCTGATTTAGATACTTGTATGTAGTGGTTCATTAAAATTCTACGTATATAATTAGAAGAGGACATTTGAGCGTCCAAGCTCCTCTCAGTTGTGTTGTTAAATAATTACACGTAAAACACACGTATGTACAATGTTGTACATTTAATAAGATTAATTTTGTGTATGATTTATATATATATATATATATATATATATATATTTGTGTCTGTCGGTTGGTCTTTTGTTTGTCTGGGCTTATTCCCAGGACAGTGATTTTTATGAAACTACTAATATATAGTGGGTTAAATTACTGAAATAAAAGTACAATAAAACATATATAGTAAAAGTACAGTAACAGTAACAATAGTAATAAAAGTAAATATACAGTACGAATGTAGATAGTATCATAATTAAAAAATCTAATATTAATTAATATAACGATTTTATAAGTGACTACTAATCTAATAGTCGAGTCCATCCAATCAGGATCTCAATTTACGAGTAAGAACAAATAAAAAATAGAGCATCATTAATTTGTTAGAAAATAGAGAACTCTATGATTTTATGTTAATTATTACGGTTATTTATATATTTTTTTCAATTTCATACTGTATCCAGCATATAACACTGTTATTATTCAAAGCCCAATTTAATCAAATACAATGACACAGGTTTATATTAATGTAAGAACTGATTCTAACAGATCCCGCAATGAATCACGGAAAATATAAATATTTTCATATTGTTAAGTATTTATAAATATATCGTAATTTATTTATAACGTATTTACAAAGTATCTATAATGTAAACTGTACAGTTTCCTTTGAGAACGAACGAAAGTCAAAGCTTGTTTGTGTATTTCGTATTGTGATAAATATCAACTGCAAAACTTAGATAAACAGTTGAGAAGTTAACGCATGGTTAAACTTCAGTTAGCAGGACGGATCTTAATGCTTAAGGACTTGGGCATCCCTTGTAAACAATAACGATCTCCTTGAATAGTCTGTTTATTATTTCGTATAAAATTATTGTGATAACCGCTTTCTGGAGCAAAAGAACAGAAAATATGATGTTATAAAAAATCACTTTATGTTTAATATTTGATTTTTAGTTTGAAAAATTTTTTAAATATTTTTTTATATAAAATATTTTCTACTATATTAAAATATTTACAATATATTAAAATATTTTCAATATATTAAAATATTTTCTTGGTTCAAAAAGACAATTACATTTATTTAACTTACTGTGGTAGTGAACATATTAAAAACAATATACTAAATAATAATAATTAGCATTGCCTCAAGCAAAATTCATGATCTTAGTGTAAATCAAATTAAACTGTGAATTTGGCAACAAAGATTTAGATCTAAATTCTGAATGCGGTTTGGTGCTGACGTTAATTGGCGGTGCGTTGGTCATAATGAAGCTACCCTCTTGTTGCCCTTAGGCCCCACAGCGCAATCGTTTAACCCAAATTAGAGCTTAATAAACTAACTTACAAGCATTCAAACACTCAGATATCTTTTAAGTATAGATAGTCGATTATGAAAATACATTTTTGTAGTCTTTAATTACCAGAAAAAATATATAAAGTGATATATCACTCGACTTTTCTAACAAAGTTTATAAAGAATCAATTTTTGATGTTAAACGTCTATAGGCGATAAACCAAATCGTTGGCGTGGCGACGGTTGCCGTGGCGACAGGTTGCCACGCTATACTAAGGTATTCATATACAGGGTGGAAGAGGCAGCGCTCCTTTTACGGAAACACCAAATAGGGTAAAATATTTCAAACCTATACCTAAAAAATTAATCAAGATGCATCAACAGTTTCGATGTAGGATTTTTTTTCATTTCACGATTTTTATCCATACCGTATCGTTCCGTTCCGATTACGTATAGATCCCAATAACATAAACACTTAAACAACAAACTACTACAAAAATACTACTAAAGGTTAAACAACTTTGAACTTTATCACCACAATACCTACGAATCGATTTCAGAATGAGCCGTGTGCGGCGATGTTTCTTTGATAGGTTTATGTGTGCGTGCGTCGTCCTTACAAATCGCGTTTTATTTTAAAATTATAATTTTATTATTTATTTTGTTTGAAAAAATAACTTTTTCATTTTTGGAAATTTATTTTTTTCTGATTTATATTAGGCTTTTATAGAGTAGTTAAAACTGTGGTTTCATTTAAAATGGTGCTTACACTTCCATCCTGTATAATAAAAATAATTAAATTGTGGCTACCTAAAAATAATATCGAATTTTTATAAAAAAATAGCTTCACGCTGTATAATGTTTAACTGTTTTATTAAATGTAAAGAAATGTTTATTTAATAAAATTCGTAATACTTTTTTTTTTCATTATGCTTCATTTAATTTCTGTAATAGTCTTGTCTTTTATGCCTTTTTCCTTTTTATGTCTTTTATGCATATTACTTGTACGAACACTATGTTTCACATTTTCTCAGCGTCCCGTGACGCGTAACCAATTTTTTTATAGTTCATTCAATTCAATTCAATTTAAAATATTCTTTATTCAAATAGATTTCTGAAAGCATTTTTGAATAGTCGAATAAACGTAAACCTATAACCGGCTCGGAGCTACATAATATGTACGTTGTATATGGTATTATGCTACATATGAGATGTTGGGTTACATAGGATATTGTCGTATTCTGATAAATGAAACCGATATAGCAGCGATTATCTGTAATAACCTTTACAAATGAATGAATTATTGATCTTCTTTATATATTGTCAAAAACGATATTCTGCAAATTGCTGAAATTCTTATTGAGGTGTTCTTGCTATGTAAATATTTATATATTTATTGGTTATTTTGTCACGTACTGGCTGTATGATAAATATAATAAATAATAGAATATTGGTACATTCGATTTCATATGAATTTTATATTTATGTTGAAATTGAAATCTCTGTTCAAATATCTATGCACGCATTCGTTTTACTTTTTAATAAAAAATCTAATTTCTTTTAGCAATAATTTTTTTTCAGCTGTCAAGACTACTAATTTAAAGACATTTTGTTCTCCTTCTTATTTACCTGAATTCGGAATTTAGGAGGTAACCGGGGAATCCAGTGTTACGAAACTCCGTTCCCATTAGGACACTGCTATTTCCCACTTTTCTTTGAACTCTGGGAATCGAACTCACAACCTGTAAAATTTACAAACGCACGCCAGTGCGCCAGCGCCACGATTGGGCTCCAATTAAGTCAGCATAGATTAATTTTAAATTTTAGCTAAACACTTATTTGTCTGTCTGTAAAAATGAAATTTTAATATCGCAATAGTTAATATTCTGAGATCGGTCATGTCGCCCCGTGTGTATTATGTTGCAGCTCCGTTGTGGCTTATAAATTGTTCAGCGTTCAGCTCGAAAGCGAATTACCCTGTTTCCAATTTGTAACGTAATACCTGAGCACAAGCAATCTAGTGATCTTTCTTTTTCTAAATTCTGGTAAATATTGGATTTTCTTATTTAGATATCATGACATTACATATTATATTTGAGGTCGTCGTAGCATGGCACAACGGTATTATTGTAACGCAATGGTTGTGGGTTCGATCCCAACCTGGGGGACCTCGCTATATCACCAAGGTAATTAAGTTCCGCCACTAAACATGCAATACTTCGGCATGCAAAAAAATCGGCGAAAAATGAGGAACGTGGGGCGGAAGTTTAAAATATATAAAAAAAATCTATTTTAAATAAAAATATACTATACATCGTAGTTAGATTTTCTCAGAAATTATATTTTTTTTCTGTACGCTCGCTTCATTGTGTATGAATGAATCATTCAAAACATTTTTACTGTCAGTTTGTCTATTTGTTTATTTGTTCGAGCTAACCTTGCGAACTGTTTTCACGAGCACGTTCATTCTATTTTAAATATGTTATCGTAGTAGTCTATAGTACTCTGATTATCTTACATATCTTTATAAATTATTAAATTTATATGGAAGAAGTTTAATATATATTTAATATTTATATATTCTACTATTACCATTTTCAAGTTTAATTTCAGAATTATAAAAATAATGAATATAGTGTTTATGCCTTTTAACCGTACAATATTTTAAATATAAATAAATATACTCTCTAGTTGTAATTTCCGTTGACGTACAATCCTGACATTAGTATGAAACCTTCGGCGAGCAATTCTGACTCGCACTTGACCGATTTTTTATTGTCTATACGTGCTCTATAAGTCTTGCTTACCACCAGTTGTCGTCGTAAAGAAAAAAAACACTTATACAAATATCAAATGTGATTGATGGGTTTTGCTGCAGTGACATTTTTTAATGAGGCAGTCCCGGCGCAGGGGGGGGGGAGGAGGGAGGCGATAGTTGTGGGGTCGATTCTAACACGAGGAAATATAACATTTAATATTTTCATTTCTTTGCTCTATCGTCGAGACTAAGCGCGGCGTTGAATTCCGCCTGTCAGCACGCAATGCCTCTAGAATTTGGTGAAATGTGCGTCTACATTTATCTGGGGTCACGGCAGTGCCCCCGCCAAGTCGAGCAAAAAAAAGCGACACGGCCGTACCATCCTTTTCTCGAAGCAGTTCAATACAATTAAAGTACATATTTTTTCAAGCTTTAAGTTACTTATTATATATCTGCACACAGCAGGGTAGGCAGAGGCCTAGTGTTAAGCAACATCGTTCCCTACTTTCCTCAACACGGAGCTTTTGCCTTGCTGCCAGAACGAAAAACTGAAAATATTAATAAATAACAATTCATTCCCTCTAGTGGGGATCGAACCTACAACCGTCGTTACAGTCACACCGTTATGCTTTCGTATATTGCTCATGTTAGGCAACAATGACATGCACTGTTTCTAAAAAAATTAGTTAAATCTGTTAATGCGAAAATATAAGCTTTGATTGGCATCACTTGAAATATTTCAAAAAGAACAAATACCTGCCGTTCACAGTAAATAAGCAATATATATTCCATATTAATTCTATGATCTGAAAAATGAATTTTAAAACATATATATAATAAAATAATAATAATAATAATAAATATCTACATATGTATATGTTTCTTGTTTGCAAAAGGATTTTAGAAACAGCTTGTGACAGATTACAGAGGGTGTGATTCAATTTGGGCGCGAGAATATTTTCAACATATCGAGTGTTAAAATATTCAGAGGCACGGAACTAGATTCCATCAATTCGTCGGAGCATCACGTTTGCCCGCTCTTAACCACTTATAAAGGCTGTGTAAAGTGTAGAAAAATATTTTCTCGCCCAATCTTAAGGGAAAGAGGAAAGTGCGGGATGATAACTAAAATTATATCACATACCTCGTACAAGGTACTTTTAGCATACCGTATATGAATTTTGTTTTAGGCTTCGAATGATTTTTTTCCCGCATTTAGTAGAAACCTAGTAACAAATCGATCCACATTTTTTGTCAATTTTTCGAGGCATTTTGCCTTGGCGCTCTGGTAGAGCGAAGAAATGAAAATATTATTAAATAATATTTCATTCCCCCAAGTGGGCATCGAACCCACAATCGTCACATTTCAATCGCAGGCTTGTGCCCTCCCCGCAGCCACGACAGCCTCTAAATATTAGTTAAAATTGATATTGGAACTATAAAAATTCTAAATTATGAATACTAGAGTTGAGTTTGTAATCTAAGTAGTTGTTTATTTCACAAAATTTAAACTGACTTTTTGAATCTTAATTTAAGAACACTGGAAATTTTTTAAATGTTAAATAATCAAAGGTTATAAGGTTAGATGTTTTAATAGTCATCTTAATAATAGGTTCCCAGGTTCCCTCTACCTACCCCGATAATTGTAGGATACAGCTTGAAACTACTAAATAACTAAATACTTGGCTACAACTTTCAATTACGTTTCCGCGCGACTAAACAGAATAATATATAACTTTATCTTTTATAGCTACGAAGCAATACGAAGTTATTTGTTGTTATTGTACTCATCTGCGACTGCGATGTCAGATATTGCTTCAAACGAATATTAAACTTTGAAAATAGATTCCATAAGTATTTGCAAATATGCTAAGAAAGACTGAAATATTTTAGAAATTGCAGGAATAAATTGGAGAACCGCAACAAAAAGTAGAGATGGATGGAAGAGGATGGAAGAGGCCCAAACAGGGGTCACATTTAAGAACTAGATAACTTACCATACCAGCAGTAGTATTAAAAAAAATATTTACACTAACATTATTATAAGAATTTGAGGCCAGTCGTAGCGCAGGGGCACAAAGTGTGACTGTAAAATCGACTGGTTATGGATTCGATCCCCACTCGAGGAGATGAAATATTTATTTAAATTTATATTTCCATTTCTTCGCTCTGGTGTCGAGGAAAAGCGCGGCGTTGAGTCCTGCCACTCAACACGCTATGCCTACAGAAGCGTCTTAACACTAGGTTCCCTCTGTCTACTCTGCTGTGTACGGGATACAGCGTGCTGTATCCCGCACAGCTGATTTATTTATTTATATATATTTGGTTGCGAAATAAAACAATTATTATTATTATTATATAAATATTTACAAAAGATTTACTGAACTTCACCTTGTCATAGCAAACTATTCTATTAGTTTCCCGTTAATGGCAACTTTACAAACGTTTAAAAGCATGCACCTCCCCCTTCCTCCGCTACGAAGTTACGACTACTAAATATTGATAAAGTGACGCTAGTAAAGTTCACCACTGTTACTTTGAACACGCTCTCACTAAATAAGAAATGTTAATATTTCTTTATAGAGGCGATTCGTGGCACAGCGGCACGAAGTGTGACTGTAAAAACGACTGATTGTGAGTTCGATCCCCACTCGAGGAGATAAAATATTTACTTAAATTTATATTTGAATTTCTTCGCTCTGGTGTCGAGGCTACTTTGCGTTCTGCCACTCAACACGCAATGTCTCCAGAATTCGGCAGAAAGTGGGGAACGGAGTGTGTTAACACTAGGTTCCCTCTGCCTACCCTGCTGTGTGCGGGATACAGCGTGAAGCTGATTCTTGATTCTACTAATATGTTAAAAAAAACTAAAACTCAAATTAACTTTTAACAACAGAACACATTATTATTACATTACATAAAAATAACATTTAACCTATATTTCAGAAAATATTATACAAATTTGGACGTAGAGGAAAAAAATTATTTCATTTCATATTGTGGATCTTTTGTGAAATTTTTAAACATATTTAAATTGTTGATTGATTAATGTAGACATTCATAACTTTTATATATAAAATATGAACTATATTTTTTTTATAGAATAATAAAATTATAGTTCGTAAATCGTTAAATCGCTAAAAGCCGTGTTAACTCGATCGGGACAAAATATTATTTTGAATTTTGTGCGAAAAACGGACACCGCTACGTATCAATATAGCGCTGCGGGGTAATTCAATTATTGTCGTTTAATAACTTGAAAAGCCACATAGGCTTATAATATAAACATTTTGTGATTGAAGATTTTTTTTTAATAAGATTAGAAAAATTACAGAACCTTTTCATGGCCCAGGAACTGGATAGAAACGCGTCGGTTGTGGGTTCGATCCCCATTCGAGGGAATGAATTATTATTTCTTAATATTTTCATTTCTTCACTCTGGCACCAAGGCAAAAGCCTGGCGTTGAGTTCCGCCATTCAATAAGCAATGCCTCGAAAAATTAGGCGGATAGTGGGGAACCCAGTGTCTTATTACTTTGTTCCCTGTGCTGTGTGGAATACTTGTTTTTAAGTTTCTTTTTTAACTATATTATTGTATTAAATTGTAATTATAAAAATAGCTAAAATAACAATATAACGAATGATTGACTTCACTGTACAGTACTTGAGCTGGACTGTTAATAAAAATAGTGTATATTTTTAAATTGAAATATCATATTTGCTTTTAATTGCAATAATAAATTTGAGTGCCTCCGTTTTTGCTTTAATTTATATTTTTTTTATTCATAGCAATTTTAGATTTTTTCACATTTTGCAAAGCCCAAATATTGTATATTTTTTTTTTATTTAGTTAGTAAGCAGTTAGCCTGCACGCACGGCATTGATGTCCATTTCAGATTGAATCTGGGATTAAACGAAAGTTCATTTTTTGGCATTACTCGGCACTGTTCTGTTGTCGTTATCCTTTTGTATTTAAAACACAAAGCTCTATTCGATGCTTAAAAGTTAAGCGGATTGGTAGCTTTCAGTATTCATTAAAATATTCCTGTTATTTTTCATTTTGACAAATTGACGAATGTATATTTTTTTTTATTTCATAATTAGATATCTTTAACAATTTTTATTTAACACTTACATAAAACAACAATTCCAGTATTATTATTTCTTATAACCAGCGATGTCGGATGTCCCGATATTGGTGGGACTTTCCGATTTTTAACCCAAAAGTCAAGAGTCCCGAGTGGGACACGCATAATTCCGCTTTTGGCGGATTATTCCACGTATTGTGAGAATTTTTTTTTATCACTTTAAGACTTTAAATAGTTACTGATAATTTCATAGAAATATATAAATAAGTATATTCGTTAGTTACATATAATTATTAACTGCCTTTCATGAGGTAAACAAAAACAAAATTGTTTTGGTATAGTGACGTTTTTGAATTTAAAAACATTTTATTTGTACGAGTATATTGAATCTACCACCATTGAAAGCTATATTTAAAACTCAAAGAAGTGGATGACGTATAAGTATAATAAATGAAATCCTTATTATTTAAATTTTCTTTTGTCCCACTTTTGGTTAATGATTCCCGCTTTATTACTTAAAATGTAAAAAAATCCCGCTTTTCACCAAAAGGAAATCTGGCAACACTGCTTATAACTCAATTAAAAAAACCGTTACCGTTAGAACGGTCAAATTTTTATTCGTTTTGTAAATAAATATGTTATTTTCCAATAAAGATTATTAAATATAATTAATATAGTTGATTTTATAATTTTTCTTTTAAGTTATTTTCTTTCAGAGTTCGAGTGATTATTGGACTTAATTTTGATAATCTTACTACTTATTTTTACCTGCCTTATTTTTGTAACAAACCCATTTGAAGACTCTTAATAAATATTAGTAACAATTAGAATATAATAAAAATAAATATATTGTTAATTAAAAAAAATAACGTTATTTTTCAAACTCTCAACATAACAAATTTTGTACTGGCTTTAGAAACCTATCAACTGGAACGTGTCTAAAATAAATATAAAAAAAAAAACAAAAAAATATAATTACTCACCGAAGTAGGGCTCTTCTTGCTCCGGCTGGAGGAAAAGTGTTCGATCACTTCCCAGTTAGATTTCTTTGGTGCTGGAGTGTCTGCCGGTGACGGGGAGGCGCGGTGCATAGCTGACGGGGTGCTACGACCGGAGTCGTCCGCCCGTAGCGGCGTAGCGGCCGACCGTAGAGACGCGCAGCGCCTTCCGCGTAGAGCATCCTGTAGGCATATTTTTTTTAATTATTTTTTTTGTAAGCTTAAGATATTGTAAAGTAGTTATGATATAGTTATTCACGCAATGGTTGTGAATTCATATTCTGTTTGGGGGAAAATTTAAATGCACATTTAATAGCATTTTATCAGGTAAAGCTTAGCTTAGCTTTCCTGTGAAACTACATAGAAGTGTTTGCTTATATAATATATTTTACCATTTGCCTTTTTGTTAACTTTATTTAAATAAGAATGATCCCTTTATTCTACATATTTTTATATATTAAATATAAACTGAAAATATGCGTTTCGTGGTTTTGTATAAAAACAACAGGCAACAGAAGCAAAATATGATTTTTGTATTTTTTGATTGGCCGTCTGTCTATCACTATGTTTGTTTGTTGTTTGTGATTCAGAAATAACTACTGCAAGGGTTTAGATGAAACTCGTTTTAAAAGTAAAGCTTACATTGGAGATTTGACTGTCTGATGTGAAATCTAGTTTAACACCTTATCCACAAAGGATATTAAAATTTCTCATTATAAGTCACTAAGCTAGAAGTGTGCTGCAAACATATGATTAGTTATGCAATTCAATTTATAGTTCAAGCAGGTGAAGCTGCATGTCGGTGGTTAGTATTACATATAAAAAAGAAATCATTTGTAAGGAACTTTTACAACTTTTTTTAGCTTCACACTGTATTATATACACATAGAAGTGTAGATAGAGGGAACCTGGGAACCTAGCGTCAAGTTACTCCTGTTCCCATTAAGAAACTTCCGTTCCCTACTTTCCGCTGAATTCTCTGAAGCATTGCGTGTTTATTGGCGGAACTCATTGCTGCGCTTGTGCTTCCTTATTAGAGCGAGGACATGATAATATTAAATATTTCATTACCCCATGTGGAACTCGAACTCATAACCGTTGCGTATTACAGTCATATGCTTGTGCCCCTGTGCCACAACGGACATGCTATTTGTGGTTTTTATACTTGAGCTAGCTAGTCTCTTCTTAACATATTTATTTTAGTTTTGTTGTGACGCCACCAGGTATAATTATATCTATATACTCGTATAGTATAGTGTCCATGGCGCAGAGGCACAATGACTGTCCGTAAACGCGATGGTTGTGGGTTCGATTCCTCGCTCTGGTAACGAGACGAAGGGCGGCATTGTTTTCCGCTAACTAGCACACAAATTCTCAAAAATTTGGCGGAAACTTAGCAACTTAATGGTTTTATCACCAGCGTGAAGCTATTTTCTATACACATATGTAAACCAAGTACTCTTAGTGAGATTTAGAAATAAGTATAATAAACAAAAAAAAGTTTTGTTATTTTTTTGTTTTGTTATTTACAGATAAGACTAAGATGACCTCGAGTCGTTGTCTAATCATTCGAATTGAAATCGAAACAGGCGAAGTTAATTCTTAGGATAATCTAGAAAATGAAACTGTTCTTAATTAAAATCTAAATTCAAAGACGATATAAGGTCACGGCGTAAAGACGCGACGTTTATTAAATTACTTTAGAATTTTCAATAAAGTAAATTTAGTATAATTTTCGTAATGTTTCACGTCAAGTTTAGGGGGATAAGCAAAGAACCAAAAACTTATATACTATTTTGTTGACTTTTGGATGAAGAAAAGATTTTAAGACACTCTGTTTCCCACTTTCCGCCGAACGCCACTCTTACCTGAGCGAGGTAATAAAGATATTTTATATGCTCGAATGGGAATCGAACCTGTCGCGTTTATAGTCGCACGCTTGTACATCTGCGCCAAGATTACCTCAAAATATAAGCTTTTCTTCTAATAAAATCGAGCCCACAACCATCATGTGTATATCAACAACTATTTAATTGCGCCACGATGGCCGTAGCATATGTTCAATAATACACTTAAGTTATTGTTTATTAACTCCCCAAGACTCCTCCTCCTCACGCCAAGTGTAAGCATTCTACGCTGCACAGTTCCGTCTGTGGTTGTTCGTTAGTCACTCAATAGTAGAAGAGTTTTATGAATACTAGTATAAATATATTAGAAGAGTATATGTATTAAATAATTATTTATTACACACATAGGCTTCTCCTACGTATTTTTTATTTAAAATGAAAAAAAACCTTAAGTATTATTTAAAAAAATCACACTATATCCCGCAAACAGCAAGTTTGTTTCTCCCTTTCCCCCTAATGATCAAGGCATTGCGTGTTGAGTGGTGGAACTCAACGCCGCGCTAGACTTAGACACCAAAACGATAAAATGAAAAGATCTATAGATAATAATAAACATTTCTTTACGTCGTGTGGGGGTCGAATCCATAACCTGTCGCCTTTACACACACTTTGTGCCCATGCGCCACGACTCGCCTCAAAAATCTCTTTAAATTACTTATTTAATTCGAGTCCCGCTACGTTCAAATTTTTATACGTTTTCTAAATATTTTTTTTTCTTTTCTAATTGTGGAATAACACTTAAAAAATGTTAAAAATATCTCTTTAAAAATTCACAAATATGAGAAAATAATTCAACATTCAACATTCCGAGCTGGATGCTCTACATAGATCGTGCGGTCGCATTGTTGTACTGCGGCGCAAAAGACTACAAGTGGCACAAGGGTGCGTGGGCGTAATTGCGAACTAAAATTATATACGCTGTTTGAACTGGCTTCAACGTATAACTTTATTGTGTTTAACTTGGATTTAGTGAAAACAAGACATTGAGTACTGTTTTCACTTTAGTTGTAAATATTTAAATGGGTAATTGAATTTTACTTAATGAGAATATTAGATTGCGTAAGATTTCTCTCAGCCTATCGCCGTCTGTTGCTGCCTGTAGGTCTCCCTCATTGAGCGCTAACTATCCGTGTCTTGGGCTTCTTGCGTTCTATCGCTTGCTGAGCAATCTTGAATTTGTGGACCAGCCCTACGGTGAGTGTCTACGTTGCAGCTCCGTAGGTCGCGGTATAGACGATTCAACTACGACGAAGTAAGTATACACCATACGAGTAAATATTTCGATATTTCGATATATGAGATTCGGTTGAAACAGAGAAAAATTATCAGAAATTAAGTGATGAGATAAAGGCCCGAAAGGTGAACGAAACTGCTGATAGTACGAAATACGAAGTTTAATTTTAGACAATAATTATACAATACTATCTAGAGAAAATATGGAATCCATGATGGAAGGCTTGCTCGCAGCGACTCCTGCGTTCCCGCTGGTGTGTCAAGTGGCGACGAGTTCGGCGTTGAGGACCGCCACCCAACACGCCATATCCGGAACCGCGGGATATGTAAGAGGAGGGATGGAAAAAAAGATGAATAAATTATTAGATATGATGGATGAGAGAGATTTGGATGTCATTTGTGTGACTGAGACCAAGCGCAAGGGCAATGTTACGACTGATTTACCAAGCAGTCGGGACCGGCGTACCATAGAGCAAGATCGGTTGGTTAGTGCAGTGGTAGAATACAAGGCATTCAACCCGAGACTGCTTTGTATTTGCGTATGCGGCGTATGCGCACGTATCCTCTGCTCCGTCAGGCGAACTCGAGGACATTTGGGAGAGTCTAAGGAACGTTCTAGGTAGTGTAGAGAGAACGAAAAAATAATAATATGTGGTAATTTGAACAGAAGGATTTGAACTGCGTTAAGCAGTTCAAGGGAGTGCTAGGTCAGTATGGTGACAAGAGAATAAATGAGGCTGGAAAGCTTATATTGGAAATTTACAATTAGGAAAAAGGAATTTGTTGAGTATAAGCTGCAAAACTACTAAACGATACTGATGAAGAAGTAGTGTGAAAAGTCAGAGAAAGAGATTAAAGGTTAACGCGCGGATCCGCAATGAAGAGATACACAGAATGGCAAGTACTAGCGAGTATGTCACGGTGGGAATGAAGAAGAACGTTATCAGTTGGTTTGGGCACGTCGAACGAATGAGTGATGAAAGAATGGCAAAAAAGATTTATGACGGAAAAGTGAGCGGTAAAAGAAATAGAGGGAGGCCTCGGTTGACCTTCGAAAACACGTAATAAGCATGAGAACCCCGCGGAGGGCTTCTATGAAGAGTCATCAACCTCTTCATACATGCCGTGGAAGAGGCGAAAAAGGTATGCAGAGACAGAGGCGCTGCGTTCTCTCTGTCTATTCCGCTATGGATACAGCGTGAAACCAGTTTAGTTTAGTTTTTTTAGTTTTAGTATTCATACAGATACATTCGATGTATACACTGAGATTACCGTGTATAATATCTTAGTATAAACTACGAATAGTCGTATCAGAGATCTGTTCATATTAGATCATATTAGAGCTCTGTTTATAATTTAAACGTTCACGTTATCAAACTGTTTGTGCTGAGTACTATTTCTTACGATATAGAGTTAAAACAAGCAATCCACGAAGCGATTTTTTTAAACAATCTGACTAAACAACCAGAGATTATTTTTCAATTAAATTTACAATATTATTATGACTTTTTCATAAAAAACACATAATACGAATAATAAATATCATTCATACATTCTCATACATGTAAGCTGAATGATGTTTGGCAAATCCAAAACGAATGATGGATTACATTCATCCATCAACGTCGCATAAATCAACGCGCTTCTACTACTGAAGTTCTATATGAATGTTAAAAGTAGTATTTCCTTATTCTTTTATCAAATTAGAAACATTCATTTCGCAAGCATTTCCCATATTCAATAGAATTTTTCTCGTGGAAAACTCAGCATAACTTTTAAATCGTTCTCGTTTATAGTTTGAATATTTTAACGGATTTGAACATTTCAAGAGTTCTCATAGAATTCTATATTTTTATCAAATATAAAGAAAGTATTGTAGAAATTTATTATTCCTGGAGCGTTTATTAATAATCTATATATATAAAAGGACTTGTGCTGACTGACTGAGGTAAGACGCACGCAGAGCCGTAACCGCTGATGGTAGAAACGTGAAATTTGGGCAGATGTTTATTTTCATATTCTGGACATCCACTAAGAAGGGATTTTGAAAAATTTTAACCCTAAAGGGATGAAATAGGGGTTGAAAGTTTGTATGGAATTTTTTTTAATCTGTACCGATTTTTATAAAATTTGAAATTCAGACTCTTAAAAATATTTCATTGAACACGTGTTTCATGGTTTTTAAGAATTCACCCCCTAAGGGTTCAAATAAGGGGTTGAAAGTTTATATGGAAAAATCTTTAAATTGCCACCGATTTTTATAAAAAAATAAATTCAGACTGTTAAAAATATTTTATTGAACAAGTGTTTCGTGGTTTTTTTAGAATTCACTCTTAATAAGCGGGCGAAGCCGCGCGCGCCCACTAGTAAATCAATATAAGGAAAGTGTATTTTTTCCAAATTAATAAAAATAAGTTAAAATTCAAACATTTATCTTTTGTTTGTCAGAGTAATGTATATTTTACTAAAAACAGCAATTGCACACTATTTAGTAAGCCGAGAGAAACTAATGTCAAGGCAATGTTGCAACTCAACGTCGCTGTTTCTCTTGTTACCAGAACGGAAAAATGAAAATAATTTATTCCCAAAAGTGGAAATCGAACCTACGTTACTTTTTCACGCTTACAGTCAAACACTGTCACTGCGCCTGTACTTTCCTCCTGGTAAAATACATATTGTAATAATAAATATCTGTCCATTATCTTATAAATCCTGCTTCATAATTCAATATTTTTTTTGAAAAAAAAACGAATAAAATATTATAATGTCCTCCTCAAATGAAAGAAAGATCTGGGGATAAATTTTTTATCGTTAAAACGTTACAATGTTTGTCGAACCACTTACTCTAATTCAATATGAATATTTATCCAGCTACGCGATAACTTGGTTTGGGTGTATAATTAAAATTATCTTTAAAATATATTGTTAAATACATTTTTTAAGCTCCTATATTCCTTTTAACAGGATTAGCATCTAGTGTCAGGACACTCTGTTTCCGTCCAAATTGGAGATTATTTTTTAAACTATGATAGGCCACCATATTTATCTTTAATTATTTATTATGCAATATCTCAAAAACTGCAAATACGTCATTGTTACACCAAACGAGCGATGTCCTGTAGATAGTGAACATAGTCAACTCCACTAAATTATTATACACAAAAATACATTTTCTATACAACAAAACAACAATTTACTTATAATTTTTGTTTCGACGGGTGAAAGAAATTAAACTATCGCTGCCGGAGAGAAAATAATTACTTTTGAAGAGTAGTGAAACGATACAATAAAGTAAGTAAAAATTATTATTTTTATCTTCACGCATTGTCCCACATATAATAGTGTAGGCCGAGATAACCTAGTGCTAAGATACTCCGCACTCAGCTTTACGGTGTAATCTGTGATGTTGCTGCTCTGTTTACTGAGTTACCTGTGTCTCTTAGCTATTTATTTGTTATTATACTCTTTTTTATTTGTATTTGGCCAAGAGACCTAAGCCGCAGGAGCTTCAAAAGTAGTACTCTTCTTCTTCTTGGCATTAATCCCGGCTTTTACCAGGGTCTGCCTTCCTGCAAAAGTTGTACTACTATTATTATATTATTGTCTATATATATAGCTACCTGACTGACCTCAACACGCACGCACAACCGCTGTGTATAGAAACGTAAAATTTGGACAGATGTTTATTTTCGTAATCTGGACATCCACTAAGAAGGGATTTTGAAAAATTTTAACCCTAAAGGGATGAAATAGTGGTTGGAAGTTTGTATTGTAAAATTTCTCAATCGGCACCGATATTTATAAAATTTAAAACTCAGACTCTTAAAAATATTTCATTGAATACGTATTTCATGGTTTTTTAGAATTCAACCCCTAAGGGTTCATAAGGGGTTGAAAGTTGATACGGAAAAATCTTTAACTCGTCACCGATTTTTATAAAAATTTAAATTCAATCTGTTAAAAATGTTTTATTGAACACAACACGTGTTCAACACGTGTTGTGGTTTTTTTAGAATTCACCCCTGCAAATAAGCGGGCGAAGCTGCGCGCGCCCACTTGTTATATAATATTTTTATGCATATATTATTTCGCATAAGTATAAGTATAAAATTGCTTTTAAAATTGGAATGGTAGGTTGTAATGGTAAGCTCGTATACTGTTACTTGGCAACATAACGTATGATTCAATATAGCGGTAACCGTTCAGTCGAGCCCTAAGGCAAAAAGTAATTTGTAACGTTCTTCTTTACATTTTAATAATAAAAACCTTGTTTTTTATATTAACCGTCAAAATAAGTCGTCTAAGAAATGAATATTTATTAAGCTTTCAAAAAAAAAAGAGAAATGAAAGGAATAAATCCTTATTAATATCGTAAAGTCGGTAGTAACATCACCTAATCCCTAATGTTACGTCTGGAACACAATAGGTACGTATCTATGATAATTTTATATAATAATATAAACTCATAGATACCTTTGGGTTTCAGATACGCGCTCTTTTATACAGGGTGGAAGTGTCAGCGCTCCTTTTACGGGATCAGTATATCGGGTAAAATAGTTTAAACCCATACTTAAAGAAATTAATCAAGATACCTCAACAGTTTAGACGTAAGATTTTTTTTCATTTCACGATATTTATCCATACCTGTATTTCGTGTGACGCAGTTACGCATAGGTAACAATAACGTAAACACTTACTACTACAAAAATACTGCTAAAGGTTAATCATCTTTGAACTTTGCCGCCAATACCTACGACTCGATTTCGGAATGAGGCGTATGCGGCGGTTTCCCTTTGATAGTTTATGTGTGCGTGCGTCGTTCTTGACAAATGGCGTTTTATTTTACAACGATAATTTTATTATTTATTTTGTTTGAAAAAATCACTTTTTCATTTTTGGCAGAAGAAAATTAATTGTATTAAGCTTTTATAGAGTAATTAAAACTGTGGTTTCATTTAAAGTGGTGCTGACATTTCCAACCTGTATATTGTAGATAATAGTCATACAAGTTTTTTTCGTATTTATAATTGGTGACATTGTTAAAAAACTAATTTTGCTATGTTTTCGTTTGCACTATATATCTGTTTATCAAAGCTATCATAGAAACATACAATTCTTTTGGTACCGATTGTCTTAAAAGACAATGCGAAGAAATGAAAATATAAATTTAAGTAAATATTTCATCTCCTCGAGTGGGGATCGAACCCACAACCAGTCGGTTTTACAGTCACATTTTTACAGTTGTGCCGCTGCGCCACGACTGGTCTCAAGTTAGTAATATTTCACCGTTAATTTATAATGTTCAAACAATATTACCAACAATACGTTCTTAAAACTTGAGATGTCATTTCAGTAAGTGTGGACGCATGTCGAGTCACCAGAGTTGCTATTAAGGAAATGTATATGCAATTTAATTATACAAGTCTATTCGGATTGACGTTATCGCAACCCATCACTACGCTATGTTAGGTATATATTATATACTAGTTGAACTATACAATATACTAGCGTCCCAATCGCGGCTTCGACCGCAATATCACGAAAGTGTTCGTGTTATTATATATGTAGTGTACTTATAAAGACTTTTAATATGTTGGTTACGTTTTTGTAACTTCCATAAGAATTTTAACAATCATCAAGTCCATTACTCACTTTTCAGAAGAAAGAATTAAACAGAATCTGGAGGCGTTGAGTGTTGAGTGGCGGAACTCAATGCCACGATTTGCCTTGTAACCAGAGCGAAGAAATGAAAATAAAATTAATATTTAATATCCTCGAGTGGGAATCGAACCCACAACCTGCTCGCTCGCTCGCTCGTGTCCCTGTACCAAGGCTGGCCTCTACTTAAAAATTTAAATTTAATTAGCTTCGGCAGAGCCTAATGTTAAGACACCCCGCTCCTCACTTTTCGCCGTATTGTCGAGGCAAAGCGCTGCGTTGAGTTCCGCCAGTTAGCACAATTCGACGCAAAGTAGGGAGCGGAGTGTTTTAACACTAGACACATCCCTCTATCTATCTTGCTGTTGCGGCCGTGAAACTGATTTATTTATTTTTATTTATATATAAAAATATTTTTGATAAGTAATGTCTAATATCACTACAACGACCTCATTCAGCGTTAAACGCAAAATATATAATAAAGCAAAATATGATTCTAATTTACTAAGAAAATTAATAAATACCAGCATTGGACTAAAGCTCGTGAATGTGTCAGTAACAGTACATCTTTTCAATCTCTATTTTCCGCAAGAACAATTACGTGACAATTTCAAAAAACGACAGCTTCTGTATCATTTAACTTGAAGTGACAAGTTATGCCACGTGACATTTTATGTGAAGACGTGACACACAATGGGAAGTCATTTTCACTGAGTTTTTCAGTTTGTTAACCTTTTTCAGATTTTTTTGTTTTCGGTTTTGCGGTAGGCAAATGTGTGGAACCAAATGTGTATTTGTATTAGAATTAATTAATATTTATGTATGTACCTATATGTTATAACTACAAAACTATCCTTAATAATCATTTACTCTCTATCCATTTAAGTTAAAATCGTTTTATCTATAAAACTCCATATTTTTTACAAAATTTATAATAAAATATAAAATATTGGAGATAAGTATGAGTTTTGTATAAGTTTTTATTTTTTTAATTCGAACCAGTTGCTCTTGAGACTAAACAACATCTTCAGTTTTATAATATTACTATAATTTATTTTTTATGCTTCACACTGTGTCCTGTAGATTTGGCAGAGGGAACCTAGTTACTAGAACTAAGAAATGAAAGTATTAAATATTTCACAGTCCTCGAGTGTCTCGTATCTGTCAGTCAGTCAGTTGCACGCCTGTGTGTCTACGCCATGACTTGCCTCAATAATATAAACGTGCATTTAAGCGTACATTACACATAGATTTATCAGGTTCACGCTGTATCCCGCATACAGCGGGGTAGGCTGTAACATTCCGTTTTCCACTTATCGCCTAATTTTGGAGGCATTGTGTGTTGAGTGGCGGAACTCAACACCTTCAGAACGCCAGCTTTGCCTCGGAACCAGAGCGAAGAAATGCAAATATAAATATAAATAAATACTTCATTTCCTCAAGTGGAGGATCGAACAAGCAACCAGTCGCGTTTATAGTCACAACATGTGCCACTGCGCCACTACTGGCCTCTTAGACATACGTATATGTAGATAAATAAAAAAATATATTTTATTTCATAACATGTAAATATAAAACCTATATGTACAAATTCTCTTTAGTACATCGTTTTATATCTTACATATGTATTTAGGTAAGCAATTGTTAGATTCGCAACTAGGTTGAATCACGTGCCTAATCTATTTCTATGCAGTTCTATTGTAACACGAATCTCAATTATACTCACTATATAGTGTAATAAATACTTGATTAATTGTATTATTGAGATAACATTAGAATTATTCTAAATATATAGAGATAGTTGTTTATTATGTTTAACTATATATACTAGCGAACCGTCCGCGGCTTTGTCTGCTTGATTTACATGATTTTCATTGAATACACTAGTAGTATGTGCTCCTGAAACTATGAGATGTATATAATTTTTTTTAATATAATTGCTTGAGAATAGTTTTTTTTTCAGCTTAATTCTTTATCTCGGATAAGAAATTAGACAGAAGCAACTTTGAAAGTTATTTCGTTCTATACTCTCAGCCCGAATTCGAGACAGCAGTGTTGACGTGACGTGACGTATGTGACGGGATACTCAAAACCTGCGCCACGGTGGTTTTGAGCATATCTTATATCATGATATAAGATATCTAAACTTATGGGTGTAAAGAAAATAGTACTCATCTTCTATTTTTCTGGTTTTGACAAAGTGATTATTTGTTTGAGAACATATACTCACACTGGCGTAGAAAAATGCATAATTAAACAAATCACATTTTAATATTACATACAAATAATGTTTTAGTTCGTTTGATTAATATTTTGTATGTTTATTTTTAAGGAAAAATGTCAAACTCATAGAGCGTTTGATATTTTACCACACGTCTAATAAAAAAACTGATCAAGTGCGAGATGGCACTCATTTTGTATAAAATTAACTAAATAAATAAATAAATTTGTGAAGATTTTCTTCTATGAAATACCTATATTTCTTTCAGTCCACGCTGTATCCCGCACACAGTAGGGTAAGCAGTGGGAATTTAGTGTTAAGACACTC
This sequence comes from Heliconius erato x Heliconius himera, assembly GCA_013421005.1. Lineage (NCBI taxonomy): Eukaryota > Metazoa > Arthropoda > Insecta > Lepidoptera > Nymphalidae > Heliconius > Heliconius erato x Heliconius himera. The sequence goes on along the minus strand of JAATLQ010037039.1, from coordinate 23,880 downwards.
CGTTCCCTACTTTCTGCCGAGATTGGCGAAACTCAACGCCGCGCTTTTGCTTCGACACCAGAGCCAAGAAATGAAAATATAAAAGAAAAAATATATATTTCATTTTAGCGAGTGGAGATCGAACCTATAACTAATCGATTTTCACAGTCACACTTTGTACCCGTGCGCCACGACTGGCCTATAAATTTTTACTTTTCGGATTTTTTTCTTCATTTGCATAGTAAGTTATCATTTACATGAATAACTAATATAAGTACTGGTTTTTATTACACGGTGAACAACAACAAAACCGATGCATACATGCTCGTATCTTTTGATCACATTTACTTAGAAACTTGATCTTTACTCTAAGAGACCGTTGACCTGAATGCTTGATATTAATATCAAATCGATATATTCACGCGATCTCGAGATAAATGATCTTGACAGGCGGACAACAAATCCTACAAGGGTTTTTCCTTTTGAGGTGCGGACCCCCAAAAGATAATGGTTCCAAATATCATAGAATAATATAAGATAAAATAAGTGATAAACGTAATTATTTGTCAAAAATATTAATGATAATAAATTAAAAAATATTTTAAAGTGTTATTCCACACTTAAGAAAGAAAAATATTTATTAAGAAAACATATAAAATATTTGAACGTTGCGGGATTTGAACCCGCGCCTCTTTGGAAACCGTCCAAGCGCTCTGACCGAATATGGCTTAGCTGGTCGTAATAAGTATTAATCTTGGGGGTTGTTAAAAGGCTTATCGTAAAGTTATCCAATTACGGTAACATATTATCAGACAACAATGCAATGACAATAGCCTCAATAATGACATATCTATTATAAGAATATCAGAAATATTATTATAATCTTAACGCAGTTTTGCTTACAACGTCCGTGTTAATTATTATTTATTCTTTTTTATTCACCTGGATACGTGGCAATCCACTACTGTGCGGTTTCGTAGGAACAGGAGTACCTTCAATAAACGCATCTATCTCCACCTTAAAGGCCGGCAACGCACCTGTAGCTCCTCTGGTGTCGCACGGGGTCGTGGGCGGCGGTAATCACTTACCATCAGGTGACCCGAACGTTCGTTTGCCTAGTCCTTTTCCATAAAAAAATATCTCAGATTAACGTAGACAAAAGTTGAATTCGTAAACTCAACCCGCAATGTCTCGAATTCGCGCGAAAAGCGAAAATCTTAATATATTAACACTTAGTTCTCCCTAGATACCCCTATATGAGTGACAAAGTTTGAAACTGAAAAAAAAATCCAAAGTAAATGAGCGGTAAACACAAAAGTAAAATGAAAATATTATTGAATTATAATATTTTTGGACTCTATTGAAGATACCCCCGCTTAGTCAATAAATAACTTATATGTTTATGATTGTCAAAATAATTATTTCTATAGTTCCTATCAACAGCAGCATTCAGCAGCACTCATACAGCAACAAATGAAATCTTAAAATTTGTTTAGTGTATATTTTTAATGTATAACATAACCATACCAAAATAACCAACCAATATACCCGCCGCTTAACTTAACTTGACGCTGTGTTAGGGACACCGGGTTAGGCAGAGAGAACGGAGCGCCAAACGCTACGGTCGTGCGGGGACGCTCGCTGCCAAATAAAATGAAAAATTGAATAAATATATTTAAACAGAGGTTTTTAAATCATACATTTACGTCGGTCGTACCGCACGTCGGTACGGAAGTCCGTAAATCGATGAAAATGTATTATATCAGGATAAAGCGGTATGTGAATGTAGTTAAGGTAGCGAGTTTGTTAAACATAAACTGTCTTTTACTGCTTAGTGGTGCCCAGTGGACACCAGGCGGGAAGAGAATAATAGAAAGTAGCAAAATATACGTCAGATTGATTCAAATGGAAAATTTTATAACCCTTACTGTCACAGTGGGTTTCATTTCACCTGCTGTAGAGTGAAGACTGCCAAAATACATTAGAGAAGGCCATTTTTAATGCAGCATTTTGATGTAATTAAATGTGTATGTATATCATTAAAAAATACATGAGAAATGAGAGCATAGTTAAATATTAATTAATGCGTCGTTCTCGACTTCAACCTCGTCGTGTCGACGACTTTTTTGACCAATTTAAGGTGGTGGTACCCACAACTTTTTTGAGTACAGAAACAGTCTCTGGCTATAATTGCTTGTTCTTCCATACATAATGGAAAATCTAATCTATTTTCAAATCTCTATTTTAACATATCCCGTCCTATTTACTTAATAACAAACCATTTTTCCACTGTTATCTGTACTGATCAAAATAAAAAAAATCCCCTTTAAAAGAAAATTAATACAATTTTCTATTATGACGTCCAAGAACATCAGAAAATAGAATAAAGTATAATATTATTTTCGAAATGGCGCTTTATAAATTCTACCCGAGGCCTATGATCCACTACAAGCATTACCATAAACAAACACATCACGTGTACTCTTCAAACATTTGTTTAGGTTTAGTCGTTTCAACAGATGGGAGCAAAAACATTGTTAATATTTACTTGTTAATATATGCCTCATATAACTAACTATATGCGAACGCCGCTACATACAATGTTGTATGCGTTTTTCAGTATGTGAATACTGTAATTACACTCTGTCAGCTGGGGATTTTGTATGACGTTTGTGACGCGACACGCCTATATGAGATTCAGGAGGATTTGTAGGGAATTTGGGATTTTGTTCTGTGTTACATAAATAATAGGAAGCTTTGATTACGGATTTTCAAAGTGATTTTTATAAAAAAACCGATTAAGTGAAAGTCGGGCTCGGTTATCGTTTCCGTATCGATTTGAGGATTGTAGATCAACGGGAAGTACTACTTATAAAAGTTGGCACACTTACGTTTTTTGCCACATGCTGGGTGCATGTTGTATGAAATGAACTACAAATATAAGTTTGTAATGTTTTTTTTATGAAATATCTATGAACTTTCATTTTTCGGATTTATTGGATTTCGTACCTCAATAGGTAAAAATGGAAACCTTATGGATCACTTTGATGATCTTCTCATCAAGATCAAGACCATTTATCTAGTAATCGCGTGGAGGTATCACGTTAAAATTGATATCAAATATCCAGGTCCATAGTCCCTTAAAGCACAGAAAAAATCAAGTTTTTAAGTCAAAAGTAAAATTTATAATTTTATTCTTTATCTAAGTATTAAATATTTATTTTTATTATTTATTAAGCCGTTGTAACATTCTTGTTAAATTCAATTTAACTATTAAAATAATAATGTCTACAAAGTATAATCATTGTTTTTTTTTTCATGATCTCTCCTTTTATACACTTAATAATTACCTTAATCTTGGAATCTAAATAATTTTACATTTTCTTTTCAAATATCAAAAGAACTTAATACATATAGTTGGAGGCCAGTGTTGGAGCACAAGCGTATGAGTGTAAACGCGTGAGGTTCTAGATTCGATTCCCACTCGAAATAATGGAGTGTTTAATATTTTCATTTTCTTTGTTATAGTGTTGAAAAACGCAACTACTATATGCGGGATTTAGCGTGAAATTGAAAAAAAAAAGTGCGTATAAATAATGAATTTTTCAAAATATTTGAATGTGTGTATGTACAGAAAATGTTCACTGAGAGTGTCTCCAATATATTTCAGTGCCCGCTGTCGTAGTGCTAACTAAACATTGGTATGTCAATTATATAAATCAAGCTTTCTTTTGTATATAATTGTAGTAAATATTCAAAAGGTTTTCAATAAGTTTGTGAATCTTTACTATTTTGAATAATCTCAAAGTTGGTCAAACTATTTGGATTATTACAACATCGGCGGCAAATTTTCAATTTCAATATTCCTATACACCAACCACAAACGAGGCTTGTAATTTACAATTCACTAATATTATATAGCTTTTGTTAATATTATAATTATAATATTAATAAAACATTATTAATTTTTGTGACGTGATTTACATAGCTATAATGTCAAAGTGGTTTGTCACTTATAAACGTGAATGTAATTAAAATATAGCACAAACATTTTCGCAATTTCAATTTAAGTTATTCGCGTAGTACTTACTTAGTATATATTTTCTTCAGTTTCACGCTGTAGCAAATAGCATCCAGCTGCACATAGCAAAGTGGCAGGGGAAACCTGGGAACCTAACGTTAAGACACCTCTAATTTTGGAGGCATTGTGTGTCGAGTGACAATAATAAATATATCATTCCCTCGAGTGAGAATCGAATCCATGACCAGTCGCGTTTATATTCACAATTTGTAACCCTACACCACGAATGACTTTAATATATAAAACCACATTTTAATTATTTTTCTCATAGAATTGAAAAATCCATTTGAACATGCCTGACTAAATCGCGTTACACCAAATGGCTCCACTTTACAAAGTAGCTCCTGCATCGCCCTCGAAAGCTCGTTGCGTCCAGGTTTAACGTTTCGCTTCTACGTTTCAATGAACACATACTGAGTGGTTTACAACTGGTCAAATTAAAATAGAACAGTGAATTTACTGATTTAGAAATGTAACACTAATTTTTGATTCGTTTCAAATTTTTTATCGATACAAATGAATATTAAAATTTAATATTGAAAGATAAAGATTGATTTAAAATATGTGATGCTCTTTAGAGAAATATATTCTTTGTAACATAGTAAAAGCGAGAAAATCATGAAAAAAAATCGATAGCTAGCCCTTAACAGATAGATCAAAATAATTGTAATAATATTACAAAATCGAATATGTTAAAAATATGAAAAAAAAAACAGTTTATATAAAAATCTAAATTTTAATTCTAAAGTTTTAAAGATATAATTTTATTCTTTATCTAAGTATTTACTTTTAGATACGTTGTGCACCTTATATAGATTAAAATTGTTTTCGACAGTATGTCAATAAATGGCAATATTTCTAAAAAGATATAACAGATTTAAAAGAAATAATAATTACAGTAAACAAAAAAAACCAGCCCTGAGGTAAGACGCACGCACAGCCGTAACGGCTGTGCGTAGAAACGTGAAATTTGGACAGATGTTTATTTTCATAATCTGGACATCCTCTAAGAAGGGATTTTGAAAAATATTAACCCTAAAGGAATGAAATAGGGGTTGAAAGATTGTATGTTTTTTTTTTAAATCAGCACCGATTTTTATAAAATTTGAAATTCAGACTCATAAAAATATTTCATAGAATACGTGTTTCATGGTTTTTTAGAATTCTCCCCTTAAGGGTTCAAATAAGGGGTTTTAGGAGTATAAATATAATTTTTTTTTAAATCGCCACCGATTTTTATGAAAATTTAAATTCAGATTGCTAAAAATAATTAATAAAACACGTGTTTCATGGTTTTTTTAGAATTCACGCCTAAGGGTGCAAATAAGCGGGCGAAGTTACTAGTTGTTTATAATTTTGTCAATTATTTTGAACGATTACATAATTGAAATAACTTTATAACTGATCATAAAAACATTATAATTTGTTGGCAAAACAGAAGGATTACATATCGGGAAACATTTTAATTTAAGTTTCCTTGGAAATATTTAATTGGTTAAAGAATAGATCCTGACATTTAATCCGTTTATTGTGCAACAAGGATCATTAATATTATTAATAATATTATTTTGGATATTTTAAAAAATAAATATATTAAGCTTAATTTTATGAGTAAATCTGTAATAATAATATATTCAACAAATAAAAAACCAAATGGAAACTTATTGATAAAATCTTTCATTTCGGCTTGAACGTGTAGATGTTATCAATTCATTTTCAGCGTTATTTTTTCATGCGGAAATTATCCTCATATCTAATGAAGTTAATTCTATGTTCTCCATTTATATACATTGTTATTTAAAAAGATTATTAAGATTATGTTAAATAAAATTTGTAATATAGAATGAAAAATTTAATATACTTAAACTGATAAAAGCAGCGTTGAAATTCCACATTATTTCCTTTTGTAAATCCTCAACATATATCAACTTGGAACGCTAACTGACAGTGGATAATTGAAACTAATGGATTTTCTCAGTATTTTATATCAATAGTATTAAAAAGTATCCTATCTCACCAAGCCCTGAAGCTTCTCCAACGTATTGTTACTGGAAATGATCAGTAACTGTCAATACGTAGATCAATCACAGTTAAATATAATTGAATGTAGTTCAATCTAAGCTGACAGTATAACGAATCGGTTATGGATACGACGGCACTGTGGATTTAGCGCTTTGCGTAATTGCCAAATTTTGTATAGATGTTGTTATTGTCTTAGTAAACATACTAATGGTGAATGTATGTAAATTATTTCGGTTAATATTTTTTAATTCGGATATTGTTAGAGAAGCTAGATTTAAACGTGACTTTTCTTCGTGATGTGCTTGTGTTTTGTTTAATAAATATATTTTGTTATAGTCTCGTCAAATGGGCATTTCACTTAACGAAAATTTATAGAGACCAGAATTTTGAAACAAATTTTTCTTTTTTTAGTGACAGCTTTTAAGTTCTCAAAAGCAGACAGTTTTATCAATTGAAGTTCGCTCATGGGTTACTATTACTACTTCGAAATCTTAACTTAATAGCATCCCCTAGAATCACTTCATCGAAATGATTATTCTTAGGAAATAAGTGTACCTATAGAATATAATTTATAGATCATTTTAAAATGTACAGTTTTCGACACATTCTTAAAATTTTGTATTTAACTTTCCTACCGTTTACTAGAAAAGTAAAAAAAAAAAACAAAAATGTTCATCTTCGTCCTTGAATAACGTTTTTATCAGACATGAGATTGATGGTGACTTTTGATATTTTATTTATATTTATGGTATCTACCCAAATTTAGCTCCGTGTAAATTTCACACAAAATTAGTGCATACGCCCGCAAATTTAAGTTTGTCAACTTTTTATAAGATACTTAGCGTTGCCAATTGTCCCGATTTTGATGGGAAGTCCCGATTTTTTGCTTAAAAATTAAATGTCCCGATTGGGACAGGCATGGTCCCGCTTTTCACGGATTATTCCACGTACTGTGACAAAACTTTTTAAAAATAGAAAATCTGGCAACGCTGAAGCCAGCATAGATCTATAATCCTGAAATTGGTATGAAACCCTTGCTGGGCGAATATGACTCGGACTTGACTGATTGTTTAATATTTCTATATATATTTTAGTGATTTAAATGTTAAGATTCTGTGGCTTACTACAAATTGTATTATATTATATTGTAAGATGGCCACTGTGATAAAGTGGGTATATGACTATAAGGAACACTTTCTATTACATATGAGGTCGTATCCGGATTCATATCCGGTAAGGCGACAGCTCATGTTCCCTAAACAGATGCTTCTTGTAATCTGCTTGATTTATGCAAGATTGTTTTGTAAGAGGAGTATGTAGTAGGCAGTTAGTTATTAGTGAATCGCTATATATTTTTTCTTCTCTTTAGCAGCAGAGTAGGCAGAGGGAACCTAGGGTTACGCTGCGTTGCTTGCTGCGTGCTGCTCAATTTCCGCCGAATTCTGGAGTGTGGCGGAACTCAACGCCGTGATTTACCTTGATACCCGAGCGAAGGAATGAAAGTGCTAATTTAAATAAATAGTTCATTTTTCACAACGAAGCCTTTACACTAGGTTCCCAGGTTCTCTCTGCCTACCCTGCTATGTGTGGGATATAGCGGGCAGCTAAGAAAAATAATGTATAAAATTTGCAAACTATTCAAAAAGAAATTAATATATGCAATTCATGAAATTTACATTATGAACAAAGGAACAAATGGTTTGCTGTACAATGAATGAGTTATTGTGTTTCAATATTGTTGATAAAATTTATTCAACGGACTATAGTCACTAAAAGTATGCCTTCGACAATTGCCATACAGTAATTATTAATTTTCAAATAAAAAATAACATAATTGATATATCTACTTTAAAAAATAATGAATAAATAAATCAGCTTCACGCTGTATCCCGCAAACGGCTGCTTTAATTTAATTAAATATTGCATTACCTAGAGTGAGAATCGAACCCACAACCAGTCGCGTTTAAAGTCATACTTAGTGCCTCTGCGCAACGGCTGGCCTCAAATAAATAAAGTAACAAATATTTGCAAAGAATGTATATATGTTGTATGAACATTTATATTAAATTTAAAAATTACCTCGCACTCTCTACAACCATATCGTACAAATAATACTTTATAAACATTTCCCAATGTGAAAATCGAACTAACAATCATTATAAATACCCAAATACTCTATAACTGTGCCACTGTGCCTATTGTGTGTTTGTGTATTGATATATACAGGGGGTTTAAAATAGCTTTTCTAAAGTCAATATACACTCAGCTATGGGTAACGCAGGATACGAGGCAGTAAACCGCTCTGTTGCTGCGATATACCGCTAAACGATCGGATCCTTAAAGTATTGAGATCGTTGATCTGGTTTCTTATTGGATTGGGAAGTTTTAGCCGTCTTAGAATTTTTGTATGGAGTTTTTCCTTCGTTACTTTTGTTATTTATTTTATTGAAAGTACTTTCGGCATTAGCAAACTTTTTATCGTGATACAATTTCATTTTTAAACGTAAGTTGTAAGTAATTACTACTTTAGGTTCACGCTGTATCTTGGGAACCTGGGAATGTAAGACATTCCGTTTCCCATTAGGAAGCTTCAAGCATACATGCATCCTCATCATCATCATTGGTTCACCATAGTTTTAATGACATATAATATCATTATTTATATATCTTATCATAGTTTTAATAACATATAATATCATTATTGACTGGTTTTGTAAATATATTACTCACCACGCTGTGGCCGCTGCGGCTCCGGAGACTGAGCCTCATTTTCCAGTCCCTCTTGGAGGCCCCGCCCTCTGAGCTGAACGAGCGCTTCATTGGCAGCGACATCTTCAGTTTTCAAACCTTTTCTTCCATCACATAACTTCAAACCAACACAATGCGTCTCTATCGCAAGTTACATACACTTTAAACTGTCCCTATATCACTAAATCTGTTGCACACTTTTTTTTAGAAGTCAATTTTTTTATAAATGTCAAAGCCATTTTTTAAAAAAAATCACATATTAACTAAATTGAACTCAACTATTATAATATTAACACACTGAAACATCGATAAATAACACTTTTTTTTCAAGTCATAAAACAAGGTAAATGGAGGCCAAACACAAACATTTTAATTTGAAAATTAATAACGGTTGAACATATTTAGGAGAACAAATTTTTATTAAAACACAAAAACACGACGAAATCTGAAACAAAAAGAACAATGGTTAGTGTTCGTGCTGTTATTTTAATATTTTAAAATGGTACATTTTAATAATATTACATTAAGTGTAGGTACGGGGTCAGTCGTGGCGCAGGGGACAAAGTGTGACTGTAAACGTGACGGGTTGTGGGTTTGATTCCAAGTCGAGGAAATGAAATATTTATTTAAATTTCAGGTCGCAAAGCGCGACGATAAGTTTTGCTACTCAGCACGCAAACGTTTCTGAAATTCGGTGGAAAGTGGAGAACGAAGTGTCTTAACACTAGGATCTCTCTGCCTACCCTGTTGTGTGTGTGGTACAGCGTGAAACCCTTTTGTCATCTTGATTACGTTAAATTTACCATGTAACTAAAAAGTTATAACAGTATTTCATATAATGTAACGAAGATGACAGTAGTGGAAAAGGTATGTAAAGACCGTAACGTTTAACGCTCCGTTCTCTGCCTACCCCATTCAGGGTAAAGTATAAAAATAAAAGAAAACAAAAAAGAAATGTTACAAGTAACATAACATAGCATAACAAATATTTATTTCACACCGAGGTACAGAATACAAATATATAATTCAAAAGAATTTAATAAAATTACAGAATGCGAAAACGGCGTCTTATCACTTATAATAAGTGATCTCTTCAAGAAAACCAAATTTAAGCATAGCGCGAACTTTACTAACAAAAACATTATACATATTTATAAAGCTACACGTGTACGATTTCATAAAGAACAAAATATATATTTTTTTTGCTTCACAGTAGGGTCAGAGGGAACTGGGGAACCTAGAGTTCCCACTAAATAATTTGTTGTTATAATACTTGCTAGCCTTTACATTTCTTTTTTTTTTTATTTCACGCTACAACTCTCCGCTTTCGAGTGGCGGCGCTCAACGCCGCATTCTACTTCGACACCAGAGCGAAGAAATGTAAATATTAAATATATCATTTCCTCAAATGAAAATTAAACCTACAACCTAAAATAATACTTTATCATTTCGTTCCAGTTCACAGTCACACGCTTGCGCCACGACTGTCCTAGTGGATCCCATCAAAGAAATAAAACCGTATAATGTTGTGATAGTATTCTCTACGTAGCAACCGTAGCCTTTGGTTAGCGATATCTACTGCCCTTTGAGTTTGAGCCACGCCAACCACGGCTTTGATCGACGGATGGGCCTTGTCATATGCACATGTTTTTTTCTTTCTTAAGTCTTTTATAACACTCCATGCACAAATATACGCTCCGCTGATATATCTAGATGGTTCAAATATTTCATGTTTAGGTAAATGTCGTAGCTTAAGTTATTATACAGCTTCACGCTGTATCCCGCATTTAAAACGGAGGGTAGAGGGAGCCATTGGAGGTAGTGCGTGTTGAGTGGAGGCACTTTGCCTCGATACCAGAGCGAAGAAATATTTCATTTCTTCGCTAATTTTATTCCCCGAGTGGGATTACAACCCACAATCTGTCGCGTTTAAGTAAGTTAGTTCTTAAGTTATTAATATTTTAATTTTAAATTTATTTCGATTCAATTCCAGGGACTATTTTTTTTAGTGTCTTTTTAGATTAACTTGGTATTAAACCAGAAGTAGTGCTCGATACTCTTTTTTGTTGCTTCACGATGTATCTGAAAGTATGTAATTGATTCAAAAATGCTTGTAACAGTTCATTTGAATAAAGTATTGAATTTATCCTGTCACTAGTGAGTGACATTGTTTTGTCTTGTTACTACAGCGAAAAAAATAAAATAATTCCTCGTGTGGGAATCAAACCACAAACGTCGTATCTATTCGGTTTTTTAGTATTGAAACGGAGTGCCTTAACACTAGGTTCCATGTGCCTATTTTGCTAAGAGCGGGACACAGCGTGAAGCTGGTTTTTAATATTAAATAACTTAATTATATATTTATAAATAAATCAAGGGGATTCCCTTCATTTCGTTTTAAAAACGTTTACTTCATTTTAAACTTAATAAAAACAAATATGGAAAGTGTATTTACGTTCCTCATTTCGTATGACGCGCCGAATGAGAACGCAGGACATCTTTTATTTTAAATGTCTATTGATTTCTCCAGAAAAGTGGAAGAGAGGGGCCGCGTGATGGATACGGTGATGAATTACGTATTATAATATAATAGGTTTTTTTTTGTGACGTTAAGCTCAGTAATTACTTTACAGATATTTAACAAGAAATAGATTTGCTGAAGTTATCGGGAATGTAAACATAGAAAAATGTATTTCTTGTAATTTATATCTATTTTGTGCATAATAAACAATAAAAACATACTAAAATACTTATTGTTTTTCTTAAATAAATATTTATATAACTCAAGCGGGCGAAGCCAGAGGCCAGTCGTGGTGCAGGGGCGCAAAGCGTGACTGCAAAATCGACTGGTTGTGGGTTTAATCCCCACTCGAGGGATTTCATCTGAAATATTTATTTCCATTTCTACTTTCATTTTTTCGCTCTGGTGTCGAGGCAAAGTGCGGCGTTAAGATCCGCCACTTAACACGCAATGCCTCCAGAACTTGGCGGAAAGTGGGGAACGGCACGTCTTAACACTAGGTACCCTCTGCCTACCCTACTGTGTGCGAGCGAAGCCGAACGGGGCCAGCTAGTATATTACGAACCCAGATACATGTTAAAAACGAACATACCTATATTTTCTCTTTACCTAAAAAAAAACAATTGATCTATTCAAATATAAGAACGTGAGAAGCCTCTAAATCGCGAGTAATCGATTGTAATGTAAAAACATTGTAGTCTGTCATACCACCGCGTCGTTGGTATCTTAGGATTGGAGAAGTTTCTTTTGATGTTACGGCACTGATAGGTAATGCTAATACATATTTATAATACGCTTTTATAAATACTTAACTTTGAAAGATATGCGTTATACATTATTAACTCTGTTTTTTGTATTATTAGATTAGATATAGTCAATTTATATCTTTATTTATATTAAATTCCTAAAGTGAAATGTTTAACCGTTTATTTATAGATACGGAATGTAATATAAACTGATATCTTTATTAAGTTCACGCTTCATCCCGCATATAGCAGGGAAGGCAGGGGGAACCTAGTGTTACGAGGAAACGATAAACATCATTTGCTCGTCGAGGAGTTGAACCCACAACCGTCGCTTTAAAAGTGACACACAGTAGTAGACGTAATGAACGCCACGATGGCCTCAATTATTTTTAAAGAATAATACTTTTTATAAAAAAATATATTGACATTTAATAAACTAAATCAATAAATACAGAATGATTTTAAAAATATTCTTAATATAATAAAATCTAAGATAAAGATGGATGTCATTTTATTAGCATTATCGTTGTATCATTTCCCTTTATTAATTTAATTTCGGCTGTCTTGGAGCAGTGGGACAGCGTAGGCTATGTTTACGGAAATAGAGGGTTCTACGTCCCGTATATGTAGCATTAAAGATTTTCTGTAAACAATTTTCAAAATTGGTTCAGTGATTTTTGAGTTCATCCATTATTCATACGCTGATTACATACAAAAATATGTTTTATATATGTATGTATTAACTAGTCTGTTTTTTTTTTAATATAATCAACAAATGTTTATATTTTTTATTTAATAAAAAGATGACCAATGTTATCACTTTACAGCTATAAGTATTAAAAATGTTCTTGTTATTTTTGAAGATTAAATCAAAATCAAATCAGCTTTACGCCGAATTCTGGAGGCATAGTTTTAAATATTAAAGGACAATTTTCTATAATTCATGATGATATCAGTTTCACGCTGTCTCTTGCACAGAGCAGGGAAGGCAAAGGGATCCTAGTGTTAAGACACTCCGTTTCCAACTTTCCGCCGAATTTTTTAAGGCTTTGCTTTTGCTATATTAATAAAGAATAATTTATTTCCTCGAGTGGGAGTTGAACCCACAATCGTCGCGTTACAATCACACCCTATTGCCCCTATGCCACGACAGCCTGTTTTTACTTTTTTAATTATGGAACCGAATACAAGGCCTGTGTACATAAATTAAGAATAAATAGATACTAGACTGCAATCAAAGTCACCAAACTGAATAGAAAGTATGATGGAGGAGATCTTAAACGAGTTCCACCTTCAGATATATGTAAACACTCGACATGCTTCTTGCGAAATTTCTCTTTCCCAATTTAGACAAAATTGCTCACAAAATGGCTCCAATTCAAATAAAAACTTCACCAGCGAATACGTAAAAGCATTTTGTGCCTCTTTAATCTAAAATTGACGCCATGTTACGTAAATTTAAATTCAAATTGCCGTGATATAATGGTGTTTTTTTTGCAAAGTAGAGTGATTATAAGAATATTCAGAATATTTACTTGACAAAACCTATAAAACTCTTACCATTCCTGACTAACTGACAGACAACGTACAGACGAGAACTACTGTAGGTACATAAAAAGATAAGAAGACATTGAACATTTTACTATAAAAAAATAATTATATCTGTAATATACTTTATATCTATAATATATATTTGTTTAACAGGACTTTTCGATTTTCCTGATTTTGATTATCCTTAATCTGATCAAAACTTTTCCTTTATCCGGTTTCCTCATACAAAACACTACGTCTAAACTGTTGAGGTATCTTGACTAATTTCTTTAGATATGGTTTTAAAATATTTTCCCCCATATGCTGTTCCCGTAAAAGGAGCGCTGATACTTCCATCCTGTATATTTCAGTAAATCAGATCAGCTTCAGGCAGTATCCCGAACACAGCAGGGTAGCAAGAGGGAGCTTAGTGTTAAGACACTCCCTTCCCCACTTTTCGGAATCTGGTAACATTATATATATTTTTATATAAGAAACGTACAGCATCATTTTACCCTTCTAACTAGTCATAAAAGTGAACAAAAGAATAAAAGCGCCCATAAGATACGATAACGACATATTCACTATTTACGGCTTCGCCATCAATTAATATAAGAGTACACTACACAACATAAAACAAAGAAATGATATCTCATTCACTTTGTTATGGGGAATAAAAATTCTTCTATAATATTTACCTACTATGAAATAATAATAATTTTCTATTAATATTGTTAACAGATAATATATTGTTTTATGGCGAAAAGATAAAAATCGACTATTTACAAGCCGATAGTAATAATCGATATCTTTTTGATAATATCAATAATACCTCGTACGGTTGTAAATTACTTGAAGTGATATCAGCTTATTAGCAATACGTGTTGACATGACCAGTGGACTAACTGGTACAACCCTAAATGAGCACTGTGACTTACATTTCGGAAATTTATATTTAAATTATTATTTGTTTTTCGGACTGCTTAGGCGAAGGCTCTGCCAGCTCAACGCAAGTAAAAATAAATTAAGCTTCTTTAAGTAAAATATTGGCACATCGTCTGACTGTAAGCGCGACGGTTCATAAATAAATAAATATATAAATATGAAGTTTATTGTTTGACAAAACTGCTACAAAATGATTGTTTTATTGGATTAACTGAAACTTTAGTTTCCAATATATTATATCTTTGAAATGATAATGTCATTAAAACTCTAAAACAATTCAGATTAGTAAATCAACAATTGTGTATTTCAAGCGGGCGAAGTCGCGAGCGGGTCACTAGTATTAAAATAAAAATCACATTATGTGATAAACATACACAGACATACTACACAGAGAGAGGGCCGACCGCTCCAAAGAGAAATGTGAATAAGAAATTCATCCCTTTACGGGATTGAATTTCCAAAAATCCTTTCATAACCAATTCTTACGTACTACATTCTAATTTTGGCTCAATTCGTCGTTATAAAGCTCCATTATGTTAGATTATGTTAGATGTTAGAGGCCGGTCGTGGCGCAGCGGCACGAGGTGTGACTGTAAAACCGACTGGTTGTGGGTTCGATCCCCACTCGAGGAGATGAAATATTTACTTAAATTTATATTTCCATTTCTTCGCTTTGGGTCGAGGTTAAGCGCAGCGTTGAGTTCTGCCACTCAACACGCAATGCCTCCAGAATTCGGCAGAAAGTGGGGAACGGGAATGTCTTAACACTAGGTTCCCTCTGCCTACCCTGCTGTGCGCGGCATACAGCGTGAAGCTGATTTATTTATTTATTTTATTTTATTTCCATTATGTTATATTACCTCCTAAATAATAGTTCTAAGCTTTATTTATATTTTATATGTGTTTTCCAAGAGAGAAAATACTTAGGGATAGTAATTTTAATTTTGGTTTTTTATTTAAATATTATATTTTGAAATACGCTTACTCAGAAAAGTCAAAATCTATAATATATTTTTCTTTATTTTAATTTTTCACTAAATACACAAAATTTTCCAGATATTGTGTATTTAGTGGTCGAACTCAGCTCTTTCAGTTTTGTCTTGTTACCAGAGCGAGGATATGAAAATGATTCATCGCCAGCTGGAAATCGAACTCATAACCGTCGCGTTACAGTCAAAAGATGTACCAATATTATACTTAAATATGATAAAAACGCCTTCGGTAGTATTCTAAGCTCACGTCCCTCGATTGCAATGCTTATTCTAAAAATAAATTTAAAAAAAATATATAAATTCAAAACGTGCAAATTTAAAATACACAACGAATGCAGAATTATAAATTAAAGTACAAAAATAGATTTAACATTTAGGAAAGCTTTCATAGAACGAAGTTCTATAAATTTCAATAAAACTTATTTAACTTTGTTATTAGATACACATATTGAATTATGTGATTTAAAAAATAATAGTAATTATTTTTCGAAAAATGAAATAAAAAATCAGTTTCACGCTGTATCCCGCACATAGTCGGGTAGGCAGAGGGAATCTACTCCATTTCCCATTTTCCGCTGAACTCTGGAGGCATTGCGTGTTAATTGGCAGAACTCAACGCTCAAAAAACTCAAACTCTGGTGTCGAGGCAAAGTGTGGTTGCCTCGATACCAGAGCGAAGAAATTAAAATATAAATTTAAATAAATATTTAATTTCCTCGAGTGGGGATCGAACCCACAACCAGCCGATTTTGCATTCACACTTTATGCCTCAGCGCCACGACAGACCTCAAAAAGTAAAGTTGTAAAATAAAAAAAACTATATCTAAAGTTTCTACAAACACACCTAAAATATGATTTCCAATTCCACTAAATAACATGGAACGTTTATACCTGTATATCTTAGGTATCAACCACTATGTTCTCCACCACTACGCCTGTCCCACAAAATAAAGTAAAAAGACAAAATAAACACAATAGTTTATGAAATATGTATAGTCTAACATCAACCTAATAATAATATGGCACTGTCTTTTGATCTTTACCTACAGTTATTTGAATTAATTGAATTTAGTTTTCTTAAACAGAATACGAGTATAGCACGATACAAATTTTATTAAGAAAACAATTAAGAACACTGGGTGTAGTTTCCAAGCTTACAACTTATTACCCGACTGCGCGACGCAAATTATGTATTTTTGTATGTTTGTTCTTATGTATAAGTTAGAAAAAAAGATTAACATTCAAAATATTTATTATTTTAATTTTTTGCTTTTAAAATTATGTCATTTTCACTTTTTAAAGTATATTATAGTGTTAACAAACTCGTGTAAAAGAAGGTAGATGTATGTGAAAATGACTATAAAACCAATGGAGTTGTGTCAATCGGGGATTAACCGATGATGCTGACCCCATTACTAAAGCGAACGACCCTAAATGTAGGTAGGGCTACACACAATCGCAGCCACACACATGCCACACACACTGTGGCCCAATCGCGCCTCTGCGCTAGTGGTGCCTGAAACTATAAACACAAAAGGGCATCAAGAGCCCTACCCAGCAGGCCTAGCGGTCGGACCGAGCGAAGCAAAGTCCTCCACTACAAACGTCGTGTACGCAAGTCGCGGTTCGAGTCTTAAAGGAGACGCCCTGGCGACACTGTGTTCTCATTTGTTGGTACCTTCCACGGTAACCAAGCCAAGGTCAGAGCTCTTCTAGCTCAGCCTCCCAAAGTCCGGTGACGATGTAGAGGCTAGTAGGGCCAACAGCATACTGCTCACTCGAATAAGGTAAAAGGTCAATCGGGGGCAGTTGCTTGTTGTAGAATCTCTCTCTGAATAATTTAGAAACACATATACCATATGTGTCTTTATCTTATTTTTAAAAAACGTTACCTGCCTACGACTTCTAACAATAGATAAAATAATATTTTATATATCAACACAAGATTTTTTTTTTAATTTTTGTAGCAAAAAGTGCAATAGTAACATATTATTTATACATTAATACACCATTAGCAACGGAATATTTTAAAAACAGGTTCCCTTTGCCTTTGCGTAAAACTAAACTAAAGATATCAGTTTAAAATATAAACTTCCCAAAAATAATAAATCACTTATCACTAAACGATTGTTAAAAATGGCTACCATTATACTGTAGCACAGCACGTAATACCAAATTACAGTAAGAGCCACAAAGCTAAACATTCTCGACCTTCGTCTTTCATGAAGATGTGAAAGTACTTTTAGAGACCGATCAACCTCGTGTTTTCAGTTTCAGTTTGTTAGATCGGCCTTGATAAAAATAAAATAAATCAGCTTCACGCTACATTCCGCATATAGCATGGTAGGCAAAGAGAACATAGTGTTAAGACACTCCATTCCCCACTTTCTAACAAATTTTTCGAGGCATTGCGTGCAGAGTTGCGGAAGTCAACGTCGGGCCCTTGTTGGTGTTAGAGCGAAGAAATTAAAATATTAATAAATAATAATGCGTTCTTTTGAGTGCGATTCGAATCCACAACTATTGCGTTACAGTCGTTACATACTTGTGCCCCTGCGCCACGACAGCCTTTTTGACCTTGACGGCGGCGGATAAACAGACAGACTAGCAAAACAAATGATCTTCTGAATGAAACAAAGCAACGCTTCGTAAACGAGGCGAGGCGCGCACACATATACGAGTACATATATTTATATATTGTGGGAGTATAATTTATTTTTTTTGCTTTAATTGAAAACCTACTCACGTTATTGATTTAGGACGGTGTAATCCCGCGGGATTCTTTTATACAAATTGTGTTTTATAATAAATAATAATTTCGGTGTAATAATTAAATACTTGTAAATATTTATTTTTAGGGTACCGCACCTCAAAAGGTTATAACGGTACCCTTATAGTATTACTTTTTTGTCGGTTTGTCCGTCTGTCACGACCATTTATCTTGAGATCACGAGGAGGTATCAAACTTAAACTAATATGAAACATTCAGATCTATGGTGTTTCCGTGGACCTACAGTTATGGAATTTGGCACAAAGTGAGAACTGACAATACAAGTAAAGGAAAAAAGAATCTCTTAACTAACTTTACGTAACTTAGCCTCTTTCTTCTTGACGCTGTATTCCTAGTGGGGTAGTCAAACCGAACAGAGCGCCAAACGCTACGGTCCCTGCATACCTCTTTTGCCCTGACCACTGTCAAGCTACATACACATTTTAAACATTTTTAAAGTGTTAATCTACACTTAGGAAAGAAAAATACTTATTTAGAAAACGTATAAAAATTTGAACGTAGCGGGACTCGAAACCGCGCCTCCTGGAAACCAACCAGGTCGGATTGGACGGTTTCCAGGAGGCGCAGGGTTCAGTCCCGCTACGTTCAAATTTTTATACGTTTTCTAAATAAATAGATACATACATATTATCACAGCATACAATAAATGTTACAATTTTTGTACGTATATTTTAATTATTTTAAAACGACATAATACAGTCGGTTAAGCCGCCATATGATTTGCCGTTGGCACTAAAACTTTCGACCTCATTTTCCAAATTAGAATTTTACGGCCACAGAGACTCCTTTATTCTTAGCTAGCATCCCGCCCGCGGTGACTGTGCTGTAATTTGTTTAATAAACTGAATTGCTTTTTTAGTCTATAATATGTTTGTTTATAACGATTTCTAATAAGATTTTCTTTGTGACACCCTGGGGTTAAAAAATCGTCATTTCCATAAAGATGTTTGGTTATATGGAATTAAAACGCAACCTACGTATGTTGATATTAATTATGTTATTTTGAGCATTATGCTATCCATGATCGTTCATCCGTTTTGTCTTATTATATATAATTGTATTTTTTAGCGTTTCGTATCTCAATAGAAATAACGGATCACAGGTACAGCGACGTTTTCTTGAAACACAGAAAAAAAAGTTTGTAATTAAAAGCAACCAAAGAATATACGCGTTTATGTAAAATTGCCGCACAATCAAGATATCAAAACCCACAGAGTACTTCCCGTCAATTTACAATAATGAAATTTGGCAACATGTGAAAGTATGTCACAGAAAAAAACCTATTACAAACTTATGTAAAATATTTGTTGTAGTTACATTTCATACTGAAAGAGTGGGAGCGGTTTCGCAAAATTAAGTTAGTCAATTTTTATAACTCATACTTCACGTTGACTCACAATCATGATATTGATACGGAACCCTAAATGGACGAGAACGACTCGACCTGGCTTTTATTATTGTAATATATTTCACAATATTACATTTTTCTTTGAAAGTTGAAGTATTCCATTCCCCGAGTGGCAATTGAATCCACAACCGTCGCCTTTACAGTCACACACTTGTGCCTCTGAGTCACGAGGGTCCATCTAATATAATGTAATAAAATAATATATGTATGTACTTGTGTTATTCCATTGAATGGCTATGATTTTTACAACTTTTATACTTCATAAATTTTAAACGTGTTCACAGATTAAAATAATTAAAGTAATTTACACCCATGTAAGCTGTATTTAAGTAAATTTTAACAACCACAACAACGGTATCAATTGTTATTATAATACAATATATTAGCCCAATAATACGATAAATCAAGATAGACCAACTTAGTAAACTTTACTACCTAATTAGGAGTGTATTATCATAATTTTAATATTGCCCTACACATAGAATTAATTACGAGGGAACCTTTATGTACAGGTAGAATCCTACTATAATTTGTATTATTTACCCATACTCACCCTAATCTACCTGACCTGACCTCTGAATATCGTCCTTCGTCACTTTAATAACAGATTATGACAAGCTTTACGTATAAGCTTTGATAATTTTCTTGTAAGTATTGTATCTCGGTTAGATTCAATTAGGAGCTTTGTAAAAATGTTCAATAAGATTACTTTGTTGTTCGGCTGTCTGTCTGTATGTCACTCTGATCATTTCATTCAAAATCGCGTAAACGTATCAAACTGAAATATCTAATCTGCCTAATCACATAAAATTAAATATCCAAGGAGCACAGAAAAAAAAAATCTAAATCAACGCATTTAAAAGATACCAACGCTTATACTTTTTTACCGCATTTTGTACGAAATACGTTGTGTAACCTAAACTTATAGTACAAATAAATGAAAAAACCAAAAATTACAAATTTATAAATAGTTATACATATACATATCATAGAAAAACTTGACACATAGAAATCGTACTACCCTTAAGTCGCGTTAAGAAACTTCGTTCCAATAAAAAAAGACATTTTATTAAAAATATCCCTTTTCACCATTTTTGTCACAAAATATTAGGTATTTACCGAGTGGCTTTTATCATAGTTTAAACCACAGGAAGGGACGCGACCGGCTTCCGTACCGTAGATCTGTCAATCTTGCATATTGTTACGCGTTACCTCTTATTAGAACGAACGGAAGGTAAGAAGGGATTGTGTTGTTTAGTTAGGAACGTCTTTATATATCTCCGTTAAATAAGGTTTGCTGAGGATCTCGGAGCTTTGCATTAGATGGTTATCGTGCAAACATATTGGTGACGTCATTATTATCAACCTGTCATTTGTAATAAGTTATAGGATAGGCTTCGTCTTTGTCGCAAAATGGAAATAAGTAAGACTCAAATTTTAAGTGCCCGAAATAATTCTGAAGGCAGGTACAGTGGGCAGTACAGTTACATCAAAAGTATTAACGTCGTGGAATATATAGAGCAATTAGCATTCCTCAATAAATGGACTCCTCAATAAATGGACTATCTTAGATTTTTTTTTCAATTTGAACCAGTAGTTCCAGAGATAGAGCATTCAACCAAACAAATACTTATGTCTTTACAATAACATACAAAAGGACTGTGCTCAATGCTCCGCATCATAGTAGCCATGACATGACTACATGCAAATAGGACGTAAGCTGTTATGATTACTTTGACCTTTCAAACTGGGTTTTAAATTCCCGTGTCCCCAAGATAAATGTCCTAATTCATCTTTATTATGGAGGCCGAACCTGGGCCCCTCAATCGCCCATCGATTGGCCATTTTGGCGTGAAGTACTGTCTCGCTCTGCAGATGACCCCCAGTTTCTTTGAGGCCAAGTTGGCCTCGCCCACGTTCACAGGCATGTATTCTGAGCAAAGACCGAATGCAACCTTGATACTGCGCCCAGTGAGAAAGCTGGCGATCCACTTGCATAAATTTTCTAGCTTTCAAGCTCGCCAATTTTGACGATGTTCTTCGACCTTGCTCTGACATTTGGCCACTTAAAGTACTAGAGACTCGGTTATGAAATATAACAGATCCGAAAGTAAAAACCTCAAAGAGGCAGCTGGATCCTTAGTAACCAATGCCTAGGCACAGATTTGATATGCTTCGCGTTTGCTAAAGGCAGCAAGTTCACAAAACGTATCATTGGGACTACATTGCTAGGAATATAAAGTCCTTTTTTATTTAGTTCTTTTTTATTTTCAATTTTATTTAGTTCCGACGCCGCTTACATAAGAATTTTATTTTATAACAGGAAGTTTAAAAAATTGTACTGATATGTTGAGAATTATCTAAATAATAGAAAATAAATCCAAAAAAATACACTTATACTTCGAGTTAAAGAGAATTAAAAATAATATTTATTTTTCAATTTAGTCGGTTTACCAATACTTCTCATGCAGTTAAAAAGAAAATATATAATAGCTTAAACTTAAACTTGTGTGTACAACCAAATCATCTATGTAAAAGGAAATAACTAAATCTGTCTAAAATCGTACGTAGAAAAACTTTCCCACTTCTTTAGCAAATGGACTCTGTAATATCCTAAACGTTTAACGAGTCTGTAACTATACAAATTAAGCAAACCAAACCTCAACAGTGGAAGTAAATGAAATACGAACTGGCGTGCTAGCATTGCAGCATTCGAAGTAATTGGAATCGTAATTATTCGACGGAAGGAGATTAGTGCAGCCACACGATAGTCCGGAGCCAAGAACTGCAACTTGGACTAGATTTTGTTTTTTGGTTAATTATATATCCAAATACGTTATGAGGCCAGTCGTGGCGCAGCGGCATGAAGTATGAGTGTAAAATCGACTGGTTGTGGGGAACGGAGTATCTTAACACTAGGTTCCCTCTGCCTACCCTGCTGTGTGCGGGATACAGCGTGAAACTGATTTGTTGATTTCGTTTATTTTTATGTTATATATCCAAATCAAATCATGTGTTATATCATAGTTAATTCGAAGTTTTGATGGAATTAAATAACTTGAAATGGTTCCTGTCGTATTACACAAGGCACACTAACGCGTTTTCAGATTCCATGTCATTGTAAAATATCTAATAATTTATTAGCATAGTTAAATCTATAAACAGATTAGCTAAAATATTTAATAGAATACATGATAAGGTTTATAGTAACATATACAGTTTAGTATACTCTAGGGAAATTTGTTTGTTATTGTGTAATATGAATTTACATAAACGTGGATGTAAACATTCTATGAGGAATAGTTGACATTATTTTGCTTGAATTTAATTATTTTAATAAACGTTAATTTTCGAAGTGCGTGGAATAGTTAACGAAAAGCGGGACTATGCCTGTCCCACTCAGGGCATAAAAATAGGGGCTTCCCACCAAAATCGGGACATCTGGTAACGCTGCTGTATATAGATGAAAATAATCTATGGGGTATATATAGTTCACATTTTATTAAGCTTGAATTTTTATTTGTTAAATAACAAAATTAAAAATAATTATTAGATTTTTTTACTGCTTTATCTAAATCTTATCATGTATTCTATTAAATATTTTAGTTTATTTTTGATTTTATATATTAAAATATAGAATTGTAACAACTGGTGCGGGATTTGGATCCACCCCTTCTTGTCTCGTCATGTTACTCCAAGCATTAAAATATAATCAAGTGAGCTTGACGTTTGAATTATCTTAAAATGCCACCTCTATTATGAGGAATTAATGTACTTGAACATTTTTCTATTATTCTCACAGTTTCAACACAGTATATTTATAATAGTATTTTGCTTGTTAGCAAAAATATTTACAAAAATATTTATATTTTATTTTAAAAATATAGTTATGCAAGCTCCTGGGAACGTAACCGGAGATATTTGTTTTTCACGCTAGATTTCGCGGAAGACTCCGCGTTGCATTCCCAGCTTTATGGAATAAAAAGTAAAAAGAGTCGGAGTTAACATATCACTCTGTTAACACGCATTTAGAATATTTTAGTTTTAAAATATTTTTAGTTTAAAAGTATTATTTTAATTAAATTTTTAAAATAAAGTACTTCAATTTTAAGTTAAT